>JTDE01001812.1:3987-49204 GCA_014338405.1 Paragonimus skrjabini miyazakii | reverse complement strand
TGTATAACCAACAGTTGCCTGAATCAGATTGGCCGTTCAACTTAATTCGGATTCAAACTAGTAAACTGCAACCAACCAAGTCACCATCACTTCATTTAAGTCTGGTTCGTCTCACTCCTGAACAACTAGGTGTTTGGATGGATGTGAATTTGTCTAATCCGTTTGAATGTTCACTTTCAAGCTTCAGACCAGAAAGGTTAAACTTTTTGGGACAATTCCTGAATGCATTTTTGTTGTTTTTATTCGTTCCTAGTCGTTGACTGTAGTTTCGTCTGTAACAGATTAGCAGTCATTAATAGTCGCACACGAGGGAAACCATCCATGTGAATTCCATTTTGATGATGTAATACTTTCACATTTTCTCGAATTCCGTGTACGGACAGATAGTTTTTTCCATTGTGAATAGTTGATTACGCTTTCACACTTGATTTTGTTTCTCGTTTATTAAGTTTATTGTACCGTTTATTGTTACCATTCTATCAGTGTGTTTCTGGTGCGCACGTATGTAACAGTTGCACTGTTTGTCAGTATATGGTATCAGCCTAGTCGTGAACTCGTTGTCCGTTCTTTCTGTTGGTGCTGTAGTGATTCGATTTACGCTCACTGTGGCCTCTCTGACCAAATACTATTTTCCTGTTTTCACTTTGGATCCTTGTGCGTGTGGCGCCCCAGCAGATTGGTCTGACCATGCACGCTGTTCGACTGGTACGTCTCGTCTATCCATCTCTGACTCCAGGGGGTCGACGCGTGTTAATAGGGTTGTCTCTGCCATATGGACCTTCCTCGGTACATAGTTGTAGTGGCGACCCTCAGGCGTCTGTTCACTCCGGGAAATCATCTTAATCGAACCTCACAATCTATACGAGTGTATGCATGTGTGTTTGTGTGACCGGTCTTGGGTTGAATGCATCCATTGTCATTGCTTGCCGTAGTACTTTTTACAGGTTTGTCTTGTAGTTTAAAGTGTACAAGCTTCCCATGTTTTACAATTTACTTCTGTGTACATACCCCGTAATGGGGTATCACAGTGCTCTTCTAGATTGATATTTTTCCTCTCAAGTTGTATTCCATGCTGAGTCTTCATCTACCTAACTGATCTGTGTGCGAAAAATGTTATGGATTTGGTTATCACTGGTCAAGGACTTTCTTTTTTACTGTTCAGTCGAGGATTCGTTCTTTCCTTTTATTCATTTCATTTTCGACGCTTGTTAGCTGAAAGTATCCGTTTAAACGGTTTAGTTTTGCCAGCCGAATTTGATCAACGGCACTGAATTTCTTATCTCACTGCTCCCTTCACTACGTGCGTTTTTATAGGACGCGTTTAGTGATGCGTCGTGTGGCGATATTTATTTTCATCGTACAATTAAATTTCCTATTCAGTCGAGTCCATTTCACTCTCAGGTTGCGTTCCTTGGTTATTCCATGCCTTTCTGTTCCCCTTCACTTGACTCCGCCAAAATGAATGCAGTTTTGAGAAGTCTAAACTTATGTTAATGATGTATGCGTGTATCTACTCATTCTTGAACGGTAGACTGTTTTTTTTCTGTAAGTCCCGGTTTACTGGAATTGAAGAATAGTTCTTCGCTCGGCCATGGCGAGCATCGTATCTATCTATACCTTCATTAAATAGCACTTTTTGTTAGAAAGGTGTTTTTTGCGATTAACTGTATTCTGCCTCTTTTTAACGTTAACCATTTTGCATCTAAAATTCTAAGCTCATGCTCAACTGTCTCATACCTGCAGTCTAAGCTGTTGACAGTCGGTGTTTGTTTTTAAATTCAGAGTACATTTGTGAAGTGCCAATGCCGAAGACAGATGACAGTATCTTGTTCCAGTTGACCGCAACGCTTACTGTAACTCCAATCTGCATCCATACCATAATCATTCTGGCAGAGTTCCCTCAGTTGCCTGTTGCAGTTACCGAAAATCAGGCTATCGTACTAGTTAACCGCGCCATCCTTTTTCCAAGGCATTCTACGAGGGCGGCCGAAGTATATCGATAATGGAGATTGACCAGGGCAGCCACCAGTCTAATGTTTCGCGATGTTGGCACGTGTACAGCCTTATAGAGACAGTGTCACAATGCGCTGGTAAACGGTAGGATACAATAACCTATATACTCGCTCACTCACAAGTGACAATACAACCTGTCAATAATGGTGGCTTGGTTCCAATATAACTTTTGATTGATGATCAATTCATATTGAACAAGCAGAATGAAGCTTTCTGCTATCTAGAGCCATCGTAAACGTTATAAAGAGTGCTTTCTGGTCAATAAATTGAACCCGCTATTCTTCATTCACTTTGGTTTGCTAATGTTACAAGTTGTGTTCTGTTGCTCAGCGTGGTGTCGGTGACGGTGTTAGAGTGATAAATATCATTACTGAAGAGGCTCTTCGGTCAACTTCAGTTTGATGAACAACCGAGCATAACTGAGAAACGTGTCGCATTTCTATGTATCATACTTGATCAGTTGGTGGTCCGGTTTGTGGGTCAGTTTATGGCAAGCACATACGCTAAAAATTTGGCGCAACAAGCGTTTTTGAAGTGGATTGTTGACCGTTACACAACCCAGCTCATCGAACATAAATTTTAAGCTTGTATTCCAAAGTTGTCTATGTTGTGTTATGCAACCTCACTCAAGAGCCGTACCAATCTCAGTCTACAACAATACTCTTCATATGTCAGCCCATATCGCCGTTAAACAACTTATCCCCAATCCACATCAATTTCATATATGTACTTTTATTAAAAGATAGGTGTATGACGGGCACGTGCAAAAAAAGTTGCATTATGTATCCGAAATTGTCCTTAATAGGTTCTACACTTGACATAACCAATAGTGCTAACAGTCACTCTCATGCATATCGTAGTAATCCCAAACACAGATAATTGCTTTAGGCCTAATGTTTGTGTAGGCATGGCTAGCAGACTTCTGTTTTATCACAACCCTAGTTTGCATTGCTTCTTGTGCAGACAGAATACGTTTATATATCTGCAATTGTCACGGCAACATAGAGAGCACTGATCCAATGTTGCCGTTCCATGTGCTATCCGTAATTTCACGTTATCATTTTGCCCATTCCGATTTTTCAATATACCACGCTTTGCAATGTGTTTACTAGTTGCTGCAATATCTCCGGATGCGGCTTGCAACAGTTTCACTTTGACTGATCGTGTCTAAGGAGTTGAACACATGGTAGAACTTATGTGCTTGTAATAAAGAATATACATATAGTAAACATTAATAAGAAATCATTTTGGCAATTGAAAATCTTTAACCAACCTATTAAAACCACAGTAACGCATACGGCATTGCGCCATAGTCGTAGAAAGTTACCATTCCTATTGCAACCGGTTCTGGTGGATCAGGTTAATCGGTCACCATCTGAGAACTCCACAAGCTCCAGGACACACAAAACTAACTGATGGAATTGCTATTCATTCTCTTATGTGCTTGCAAATTGGAGGGTAGACTACTAATCAACAACCCTCGAAGGCCGTCATGTTATCACCCCCTTAGCTTCTCAAACACAACGCTCAACTGTTACACGTGCATAAAGTGTGACCTGTCGAATACCCGCAAGTTGCCTTGTACTAGGGCAGGTTGCAGCAACTATCGTTTTTGCTTATGCGTAAATCTTTCGCTTCGCGCGACATCCCCACTATTAATTGCTGCTGGTCGTTCATTTCTTTTTTGTCTGAGGATAACCAAATCTCGTTTGGAGCCTGATATATGACCTTGCGCACCGCAAAATGCACGGAATCGTTTAATTTGCTTTCGTAGTGTCTCCATCAAACTTACGACACCCGTATATACATACAGCATCCATAGCAACATTTTTGATGTTGGTAGTGTGTATGTTTTTGTTGAATTGTTGCTGCCATATGTATTTAACTCGTTGGTATTGTCTAGAAAGTTTCTGTCAGGTGTGGTCACTTCCAAAAACACTAACAACTTTTTGGCTGTAGATATCTGCTGCGTGCAGTTCACTTCTGAACTGTGTTGGTCAGATGCGTTGTTTGTTGCTCATCTTTCCTGCTTGTGGCCTTCGGTCTAAATGCACGTTACTGTCTCCTGGCCTCCACTTTAGTTTATATATCACATTCATTTCCCACATTATCAGGTGATCTACGGTTGGAAGGTGCATTGGATCATGAGCGCGTGTCGTCCTACTTTCTCACCGTGGAAGCACGAGATCATGGCACTCCACCCCTTAGCACAACTGCGGTGATCACAGTGAATGTAGAAGACGAGAACGATAATCAACCACAGTTCGTTGGGCGGCAACCGATTCCAATCACTTTGTTGGTCGAGAATGGTGGCTTCTCTCTAGTGGATGAACTCAAAGAGCTGTTGGTCTCATTCTATTCCTTCACAGTAGCCGAGAACAGTCGAAACGGGACTATAATCGGTCGAGTGAGTGACGTTGTCATCTAATAACATGAATAAACTGTACGATTTTCTTTTTCATATACTTCATAGGCACTGCTTATCAGATACTTTATTCCGAAAGTTTACTGTACTTCGCTTTATTGCATAACAGTTTGTGTGTTGACTTCGAGTTGAGGTTTGATATCTGAGATGAATACTGCCGATTTACCCAACTCTAACTGGGACCAGTGTTCGAGCCTTTAACCTCTGTTTACAAACATCTCAGTGACAATAACAGCCGACAAAGGGCTTGTTTAAATTAAAAAGGATAGTGATTCGATCTTACTGCTATCACATTACGGATTGAATCTTTTACCCACCGAACCGTTGATTTCCACAGTCCACTGCCTTATGTCGGAAGCCCTATACACTAGTTGTGTTGCTAGCATTATCGCAGTGTCTTTTAGAAAGACCAACTGTGTGGTCCCTTACACAACTGTACGAACTGTTTTCTTTTACTGCTGTCAGCTTGTTAGCTGAGTATCCATATTTGGCCACTCATATCTGTGACATTAGCGGTTTGTACCAAGAACACTACATTGGCACTAGCGACTTTTCCGGATACATCCTTGAGACCAGTACACCGATATATTAAGTCTTGGCTTGAATTCACCGGCTAGTGACATCGTTACGCCAGATTCTGGTCGGCAATCCCATATTGGATGCACCCGGATGCCGAGTGAACGAATGACTGAACAGATATCTAAAAATTGATATTTGTTAACATTCATATTCATCATCATGAATGTGGCAGAACATGATTTACTGTTTATAGTTGTATCATTCTTACCATCATAACATCCAAAACGCTCACGAATATCATAGTGTACATTGGCTTATGAAACACTGACAGGAATACAGATGGGTTTCCCACTAAATTCAGGGTGTATCGATCATATTTTCATCTTGCGACTAACATTCAAGGTTCGTTAGTCCTGTTGTCAAACAACTAATCTACTGGCTGTTCTAATTCAGTTATTTGTTAATTTTCCTTTCCATTTTACTAATCTTGTGCTGTCGCTGAGTGAAACGTGTGCACTTATGTTCCACTGTTTCTTCATCCCCCATTCTGTAAGTGGTTGTAGAAGGAGGCTTCCATGACCTCGGAGTAGAACTGTTGCCAACTGACAAGCTAACTGATGTTGCGTTTACCAGTGACATTGTTTCATTTGGTTCTGATGTAGATAGCCTTCAAATTATTTTGAACCCGTCATACTGGTAGGGTTAATCTTTATGGTTTTGTCATAAGATTGTGTTTGTTCTGTCCCCTCCTTTGTTGTTTCGGGCAGCCTGCTTGAAACTTGATACATTTACCCGAATAATGTTAACTTCCCCGTTTGTAATGTCTTCGACGACTTCTCTGTTAGAGTATCGAGGACACGTGGTTTGTCGTTTGTAACTCGTGAAAGATTTGGCTGCTGATCGAAACGAAAGTTTTCAATGCGTGTGCGTTCGATCTTTCTGTATAGATCAACAACCTAACCGACCTTGTGGAGTGATCTTGTAGACTCTGCGGTTAGCAACTATTTTCTCCTCCAGTTAACCTATACCAAATAGACTGTAATAAACGCTGCGTCCATTCGGATTATATTTATTCATTCTCTGATTTCCTGGTCAACAGATGTCTATTAATACACCATCCAAGCTGACAAACCATGTTTTTCATCTGCTGCACCGTACAGTGTTCAGTGCAGATGCTGACGGTTATAGGAGATCTCAGTGCTGTCATGCGATCGCATGGTCGAGAGTACGATAACCTTGATCGTCCGATTAAGCAAGACTTGGAGTTACACCTGCTTGGTTGAAGAGTGTTCGGCCATTGATTGGGAACGTTTTCTGGCATGGCAGTATGTCGCAATTAATTCCTGTCTCCGCATGATTGTTGACTCGTATAAAGTATGGTAACATTGATGTATATGTTTCTTGGTCAAACTTCCCCCAATCTGAGTTCGTGGTCGCTCGTCACTTCCACTTACCTGCGGTGCATCCACCACACCTGTTGTTGACTTTTCTGTTGTTTTGTTATTATTATTTACTAGTCAGTCTCCTTGTCAATCAGCTACATCCGTAGCCGTTTTGCTTAAAAGAGAACCTGTATGCATGCACACTCGGACAAAATAAGAACAACTTGGGTTCCCACTTTCAATCCGCACAGATGAGACATACTCACTGTCCACTCATGGACAAACAGATGGTTAAGATCAGTCAACGTCGGCTGACTTGTATGAAACTGATATGCGAAAGGGGCGCGGAAGACGCTTATCCACACTCTTGCGTCACTTCTCGCGGTCCATTGCTTAGGTGCTCATTGTTGAGTAAAATTCATCTTCCCATGAGCAAATTTGCCTGCGAGCCTCATCTAGTTGTCACCGCTTCACCTGGCTAAGTACGTGGTTGAGAAGAAGAAGAACATGTCAGTGCATTCAATATAAATTCACCTTAAAAAAGACAGTCTTTGTTGTAAGCTGATTTAAAATTCTGTATAGGGTCTCATCGGCCGATCAATTCATTATCACCTTAACGTGCTCCGCCATTCTGTACGGGTAATATGCACACCAACTGTTCTTGCGCTAATCGCATGTAACTAAATCCATTGAAGGTATGATCCAGAATGACCAACTCTCTCCTTCCAGTCAACCAGATACGAGCTGATGTCAGGAATGAATCACCATTCTCTTGATATTTGGGAGTGTCCGTGTCAACGTCGATGTGTTCACCGTTTAGTCTCCACGCCTACTCTTCCATATAACTTCTTGTAGCAACGTCGCAACCCATCAGTTAGCCTTTCATCCTCCAGTCGATGGCCAAATTTTGATCTTTTGTGTTCATCATGCCGTGCTTCATAGGATTGCACTGGATCTGGTGTAGTGTTTCCTGAGTGAACGAACAGTATTCAGCGGAGGTCGTGTTATCAGTCAGTATCGAGTAGTATGCAACACTAACAAATTACTTCATTCGTTGTGATGGGTTAGTATTCAGCCGGAGCACATGCACTCGGTTGGGAATGCATGCCGTGTCTTCCTCAGATCAAGTCGGATTCAGTTGACCGGTGCCAGCTGCTTGTGTCCATATTTTGTGCAAGATCGTATCAATATATTCGACAATACTACAACAGAACGTTTTTATTTACCATTCTGTCTTTTGTCTTCCGTGCACCAATGACATGTTCTTTAGTGTGTCCCGCCTGTCAGCTGACCTCCAGACATTGTTGTGTCCCATGTCGTCTGGCTTTAGTGACCGAGTGGTTGTCCTGATTAAACAGGATGGCTATATCTTGATATGTCGTTTTATTTGACTTCTAGCATCCGCATTGATGGTGAATGTCATTTGACTTGGAAATTCGGCCACTGTTTTTCTTCGAAATATGAACGTTCATAACGAGGTTCGTCTATCAAAAGCGCACTCACCTTCACCCCTTGTTCGTTCAGCTTGTCATTAAGTTTCTCAGTCTTGCTTGGAATTACATGGCATTTGTTATTGCTCATTTGTCTGGATACAAGGTGCACACAGATGATTTCTGTCAGCTCTCCTTATTCTGATTCTGTTTCTTCTACTGATTGCTCGTTCCGACAAGAGTTTTGTTGTTATGTTTACCTATTTGTTCGAGCGTTCCATCCACTCGGGGGACTTGGAGCAACCACTCTCGATATACGTGTTCATTATAGAAGTCGGACTACACAATAGAAGGGCATGTTACCAATAACTGGCTAATTTTCATAATGGAGTTTGCAAGTTGTTGATCGGATGTTGCACTTGGCATACTTTGTCTTCATTTATTAGGCTACAGAAAATGAACAAGAGGTTTGTCTTTACAGGTTTGGGGTTCTCTTCCTCACTCAGTCTTGGTAGTTTTTGTCAACAGAGAAACATTCCGTCGAAGCTTAAGGGGCGCATTCATAAAGTGACAGGGACACTGGTGCTATTTTTTCCCCACGTTCAGTCATTCTATCGTCATTACGTATGTTTAATTGCACACATCGGACAGCACCATCAAGCAAGTAATAGTGATTTGTCACGCTGAATCATGCTTTCCGATAGTGCAACCGGTTGATGTAGGCAACGGGGTTAAAAATTATAGCTTCGCATCGACAGATGTAAACGCTTACTTGCTGGTCAGTCAATGTTATTGATAGTGAGTAAGTTCCCAACCAGCCTCCAGACCAGTATCAGAGATTTTACACTGAAGGTGAATGCTCACATGCGTAAACGCTTGTGGAATAGGATCATACCTTGTTGTGCTGCCAGTATATCGCATTACAGATCCAGATAAACATGTCAGAACCATTTTACTGCATGAAGTGACTTGGTCCACTTTCTGTCTTTGATTCATTTGACACTGGGCGTTTACATGGATTGCAATGAATTGCAACCTCGTAATGGTGTACTTTCTTTGGGGGGTTTTCTGATCTGATCTTGCTTGTTCCACTACTCATTCTGTGTTTAAAATTGGAACTTAGTTTTTGTACGTTGACAAGTATTACGTACTACGTGAATCCATGGGCTTACAGACATCAACAGAGCAAACTTGATCTTGATTATTTTCTCTGGATCGAGTTTGTAGAGTACGTCCGATGGATTTATTCGGGAGGATGAGGTTCGTTGTTGCAGCTTGTCAACTAGCGTCTTTTCAAGACAGGTTCTTCGTATAGAAAACAATGATTAACCCACACAAAAATGACGGTGGGATAAACAAACGAAATTAGGCGTATTGGATGCAGCGGCACGCACGTTCATTAATGAAACTGCATTGCCAGCATTACTCCCGAAGTCATTTTGTAAGTTGAGATGCACATTACTGTGCTTATGAGTCTTTGTCTTCCTGACAGGATGATAAGTAGTGCCGTCTGTCCAGAACTTCTTCCCGGTATTCCTTTCACTACCTGAAGGCGTTATAGTGTGAACGCTGAAGGTGAACAGTTATCAGCGGGACGGAGCATTTGTTCATTATGCGAAGTTCGGTTACGAAGACGAATTGGTCAGAGTTGACCTGTTCGATTACCATCCGATATCTTCTGAAATAACGCCTATAGTTTTTTTTCCGTGAAACTGATTGAAGTCCATGATCCACATCTCACAATTTCAAGAATGTGTTCGGTACGCAGTTAAAAACCGTCATTCTGAGTCTGATACGCCGGCCTGATAAATGTCTTGATGGATGTGATTTGGAGTACTTGCTGTGATGCTTGATTGTCACGTTGTTGAGAACGCAAGGCGGCCCACTTGGGGGCTGTACAAATCGCTCTTCCTAATTTGCCTTTGTTTCATCCATCTTGATCTTATGAGACTATACTTAATTCGATTGTTTGTCATAGATTTGAAACTGAGAACGTAGTCAGTTCCAATGAACCAGATATAAAGTTGAGCCAAGTTTATAGCACTGGTTAATTTTTGACCCTCATTCTTCTGTCAAGGCAATTCTAACTATGAAGCAAGTCACATGAACTGCTTAGAATGTAGAACGGTAAAGTTAGCTCCAAGCTTCTTGTTGTTCCTCTCACTGATCGGTTTATAATGGGCAGACGCTATAACGTTCTTACTGGTAGTGTTTTCGGTTACCTATGAATTATTCACAATGAATGTGGTTGAATGTTTCATTTAGTGTTAGCTAACCTTGGTGTTTCTGGTGTGCACAATGTACTTCAGTATGAAGATCATATTACTTTGTTCTTTTTATTGAGATATTGATAAACAGAATAGTTTTCTCGACAAATATACGGCCAAATCGGAAATTAAACTGATTACTGCTCACATTACTTTTGGTCTGTACTTCTCCTGGAGTCTGTACTTTTTATGCTTGTTTTTATCTTCCTCTGAGTGGCATTTACGTTTAGTTACCTGGATTGTTCCAGTTTTGAAATGTGTCAGTTTGCTTTTCATCGTGGCACGCCGTTCACCGTGTCAGTTCTAAAAAGACAAAGTGATCAAAATTTGTGTGGACGATCGGTGCTGATAGAATTCATCCCGTTACCCTCGCTCTTTCTACAGTTCTACGCATTCTCATATATTGATGTTAGATTGTCATTCAACGTTTCATGCTCTGTCTCCATCCGCCCTTAGTGCTTGTCATACCGGCCCATTTTCAGGCGGAAACTGTACATCACAATTGCCAGTATGAAAAACTGATTGTCGGTCCTACTGCCGCCGTTGCATATGTGTGTATCCGAGGTAGCAGCGCGCACGCGATAAATGTTGACACTTTTGGACCCGGTTGCATTCTGTTAACGTGATGGCATGAACTCGTTCTTGAAGCATGCTGAGTTCGCCATGCTTTGTGGGTTGTTTATCCAAATAGAATGTAATCGATGGGCATAGTGTCAACTCACTTGATTTCTGATGATCGGTGATGTCTAGCTGTAATGCCCTCTGTATGCTACTCGCACCTAATCTTTTCGTGTGATTCGTGCATCGCTATTGATCACCAACCGACTGCAGGCTTCTTTTTTTGTCTGCCCAGCTGACGGATTGTTTTCTCGTTCGTGGGTCGTTTTTTACTTATAAACATACATCACTTGTATTTTTTCAACTTATGTGGCCTCATTTTTTGTCATTTTTGCTGACCAGCTGAAGGCGGTGGATGCTGATAGTGGAGAACATGGCCGTTTGACCTATCGTTTGTCTTCGATCAACTCGTCTATTTGGATGCAGTACATACACCGGCCACCTTCATCCAATTATGAGCTGCTGGATCTGAATGAAGCGCGCTCACGTTTCCATCTTGACATGAACACAGGACAGTTGAGTTTACTGTTTGAACCCGATCGGGAGGCTGTAGACGAATTTTGGTTCTCCGCTTCTGTCGATGATCACGGTATGCCGTCTGCTTTTACAAGTCATACGTTGGTTCGCGTTCGTATCCTCGATGTCAACGATTGCTCACCTTTGTTCGAGAAACCTGCCTACGAGTTCACCGTTCAGGTAAACCGTGTTTACAACTACCCGTTTCTCTTACCTGGTATTTTGTTTTATTTATATTGGCCTTACATTTTATTTTCCAGTTCGGTATGTCCGGATCTTCAGTATTTGCCCGAATATTTTACTTACAAAACACTTCTTCGTTTTTTTGAAATCCACATCTAGTGGCCCCCTATTTTTATAACTTGAACTATTTAACTGGTTACAATTTATTCACTTGTCCTCTGTTTTTTCTCGGGTTTCATTCACTTCCTGGTAGCGCTGTTAAGTGTTTTCCCAGACCGTTTACCACAGTCTTTGTCTGAAATGAACTTACCTGTTTTGTGCACATTTTGGTTGTACGTGAAACACATTCAGTGTGACTAGCAGACACTTAGAAGTGTTGTAATAGATGGCTATTTGTAACTGGGCCTAGATAAAGTATTACTGTTTTGTGGCCGTCACTGACTATGAGAGGTTTACGATATGACGCAATGGATTGTAGAACACTAGTTCGCCAGTGTTTATGATGCGACTGTAAATTTAGATATGAAAATAGTGTCAGTTTTCTAGATCATTTTTTATGGTAATCGCCTTTGCTTGTTTATTCTACATATCATTCTGATGATAGGGAACTAACTCCTGCTCGATTTTCAACAATATCACTATGTACTGTCATTCGGTATCAAACGGTGTGATTTTAAACAAAGAAATTAAACACTATGTGATGGATATAACCATTTCGTACTGATTCATCACTACTAAATTTACGATAACGAATCATTTTATTATACATCAGAAAGCTAGGGGTAGGTAGACAATGAGTTACTATGTCAGGAAAGGTCAATAAGTCCAGGATATGATTGGTTTTATGAACTACCACTTCTCAGTACACAAACTGGTTTGAGACGGTTGCCCACCTCCGCTTCAGCAAACCACAAGAATCTTGCATTGGGATGACTTAATAGGATTCTGAGTGCGCAAGCCGGATTGGTAATGCGACCAATGGTCAGGACACTGGTAGTTTGCCTGGTTCACAAATGTTGCCGTTCAGCGGTAGCACAAACTTCATCATTCATTTAAACCAACGTTGCTTCATTCTAACTAGTTGACGTTCTCCAAATTTACGTATAATCTGGTAACCAGCGAGTAAGCAACGAGGAGGTTAGGAAGCGGGTGTTTAGCATTGATTGTCAAACGAGTTCTTTTGTTCAGTCACTACATTTGCACAGACTTAGATGGTTAGGTCATGTACTAAGGATGCCAGCTAGTCGTTTGCCGACGCTGCGACCCACTGGCACAAGGTGCGAGGTGGACAGGTGATGACTTGGTGTTGACGAATGAAACCGTTCACGAAGGGGTTGGCCACTGTAGTTTGGATTCGTCTCCCGGACTAGGGCCCTCGCGATTCACAGAGTCGGTGGCTTGAGACATTAGATGAGATGGCGGCTAACCGAGCTCAGCGGCATGAATGTTGTCGTTGTTCTTCCAGGTTGTTTGTGAAGTGAGTGCATTTAATGACGTGGGTAAGTGAAAGCCGTAAGAAAGCTGTCTTGCTGACGACGCTTTACTCTCACTTACAGCCCGGTTGTTTGTTTGCAAGGTGTAGGCGCCTTGATGTTGTGTGTTTGAATATAGTCGTAGCTATTTTTAGTAGTTAAGTCTCCTCCCTTTCTTTTTCACTCTCTCTTTCCATATAGGTTTTTTTCTTTTTCGTGGTTGTGTGGCAGTTAAGCATCAGTGTGAACCACTGGTGTATTGCTGTCTATGATGATGATGACCACAGTGCAGGGTGATATCAGCGCGCTAATCACCTCTATTTGTAGATACTGGCAGTTTCTGCGTCAAGGCGAGTACATCGGTTTTTATCTCCTTCGAAAGTTGCCGACAAGTACTTTATACTCGCAAATTAAAGTGACCACAGGAACCAACTGAACGACACCGGCCATTCCTTATCACTCTCATTCGTCTGGTCTAGTGTGTTTGATGAGTCCTCCAACTGTTGCATCTTCCGGATTCTTAAAATTTGGCCGTGCTCTTATCACCATCACCAACCAGGTTAAGCGTCCAATATTGATCATATTGTGGTGGATTGTCAGGCCGGAGGTATGAGCGTTCCAGCATTCGGTGGAATACCTCGACGCCGGTGTGAGTTACGTCTAAAAACCTACAACGAGCGGATGGCGGACAACGGGGGCAATCGGATTTGACCAGCGGGCGAGACATGGCAGGCAAAATAGAATGGACGACGAAATCGGAGGCGTGATTATTCCAACGCTCGCAGGAATATCTCGACACTCCCGTGGAATACGATCAATGCCCACTGTGGATAGATGGAGGACAACACGAGCGATCGGACGAGCCATCGCTCAATGAAATCGGACCAACAGCCGAAGGTTGGCAAGCCTAAAACCCTCGGATCGAAGGCGCCGGTCACACACATAAACCGCGCAGAAGTGCACACGATGCTTGAGCAGAAACCTGGGGGTGTTGTGGCCTGGAATGCTGACTCATAAACGCGAGCGCGCGTGTAGCATGCTAACTAGCGTGTTGGACAATAAAGATTGTGCTTTATTGGACGTCTTTTCGTTACAATATCCTTTCACAATATATAGGTAGTTTTTCAGTTGTATGACCAAAATAGTTTCGTAGACAGTAACCTGACCCAAACTTCGAATGAATCGATGGACATTACTGTGCGGCTTAACTGAGTATTCAGGATGTACTGGGAACTTAATGATGGACCAGCCAGGTTTAAAGTTTAGTATGTGCCGTTTATGTGAACATTACGGATGGTATTTATGGAATAAACTGAAGCATGCAGTCGTTGCTGCAAATTTCTCACATTTATATTGACTTGACTTAATGGTATTTCATTTGTGTTCTGTGTCTGCTAATCGAGTGCACCTGTCTATCATTACCCATCCGTTACGACCCAACTCGGCGTTGTTTCTGTTCCATTCCTCTCAGGTGGATCGTACTGGCAACGTCAGCGAGTGTTTTGAAGTCCAGGTAGGCACTGTTCATTCTACGCTCTTTCTACACTTCTTGAAATGAGTGCTTGCAACATTCCGGCGACACAGATCAAACGGGCACGTTTTATGTAAACTGCATGACAATTGCCGAATCGTCCCTCTTTCAACATGAACATTCTAATTTGATGTCGCTGTGGACGTTTTGGTCAACCTAATTTACATGGCCCTTGATAGTTATCGGTCATTCATCCGATCGACCTTTCTCACTCGTCTGTGCTTGTAGTTTTAATTCGTTCGACAAAACAATTAGTGATCTACTGGAAGTTGGGGGGATAAATTCCGTAATTGACTTCAAGATGTTTAACAGATAATTTAAGCGTTCTCACAATATAAAGCGGTAATGGTTCAGATTATGTACGAGCCACTACATGGTAGATTGGAAAGTGAGTTGGTCTTCTGTGAGTTCACTGTCGGTTACTGGAGCTAAAGAAAACTTATTATGGAAACGTTCACTGCAAATGAGGAACTGTCAGCAATTTCGAAGCCGGAGGAACAAATTTAGATAACTCCTGAGGACGTATTGAAACCGGTGATTGAATAAATCTTAAGTCACATGAACGATGATTGCCGAGACATTCATGACAGTAAACAGTTATTTCATTCATTATGAGTTAGGGGCTACTCAGCCGGCGCTCGTCCATAAAATTGTAGCTGGTCTAGGCTAGAGAACTGCAGTTCTTATATAACGTGCTCGTTGGATCCGTGCAGTCTGAACTCTGCAAGTCTTGTCTTTGTCCAATCATTTTTGTGTCCTGTGATTTGTTATCGTACGCACTGTCTCCTTTTTCAGTTAACCTGTCGATCAAAGCAACGAACTATCTACTGGTTGACACTACGTGACGTAGCTAGCATTATTCGCACTTCTCATCTCCCAGATATTCAGCGGTCGTTTTATCTAACCTTTTATTAACTGTGAAATTTATGTGGATTTCATTATGCTGTTCCTCATCATGTTCACTAATTCAAGTGTTCATTTTACTATAGTTTAAGTTACCATGTTAAATGAGCTGCTTGATTTGTATGTGACATTCATTCAGCCTCCCAATGCGTTAAGTCTAGAGCATCCTGCCACACAGTCTGTTATTATAGCATCCTGAGTTTATGTTTTCGTGTGCATGCTTGATGCAAACAATCATGAAACCAAACCGAGCTTTTAGATGGCTGCACTATCTCCATCATTACGGTAAACTGAGACGACACTCGGTTGTTCATAGTTACCTCTGATCAAATGTTGTTTTTTATGTTAGTTTGCACTTGGACTTATTTTCGGCTACTTACTTTTGCAATCACTGATCTTCTCAATTCAACTACTACACCAAACCGCTTCATTCACTATGGTTAAGCGAATGCTTGGCTACTGCTTATGTAAGATTGTGGTGAGTTTCGAATGCGTGTTTCGCCCATTTCACATTAGGCCCAGTGTTCCACCATGTTTGTCCATTCGAATCATCTCATTCTGCAGTTCGCAACTGACTGGCCCCCGCACTGTCCAGGAAAGTTTTCGTGAAATACATTGGAAAAGCCCCTTTTTAACCCAAACGTTAGAAGTGTATTTGCGATCATATTACCTTGTGGACCATTTGTGGGATTATTAATTCCAGAATGTGGAAACCTTAAGGGGAGTATTGTGACCACATGGACCCTTTACTTTGCATTCAACATCGTGGTTAGTGAGTTCTCCTAGACATGCTGTTTAGTTTATTTATCTTCCGTGTGCCCACTCTAAGAGGTTGATCCTCCTCAATGGATTTTTCGAATCGCTTCATTTTTCGCCTCTCTAAGTTGAACAATCGCATCGATTTCGCCTTGAATACGAAATTGCCAAACTAGCGTTTATCTCTTGTACTGGAAGTGATAGATAAACAGCTTTCTGCTATGTTGTTGGCTTGTTCTTGTTCAGTTACGTCGGTTGTCTCTAGTGGTTCCAGTTGTTTAATGTCTGGCATTCGAGTGCTCATTAGCATCAATGATTGTCACTAAACTTATGGATCTTGGTGTGAGCTACTTTGAGTAGTTGAGCAGTATCTAACCCTCATGCTTCGAACAGTCATATCGCAGAAGACAGCGGTACCGTATGCATCCTGTAATCGGAATCAAAAATGTGTTAGTCAAGCTTTCCAGTGTAAGATTGTTTCCATTATCATACACTTGGCCGTCGTATGTTACTTTGTTGGCGTTTATGGTCTGTCGTTAACCTGATTTATATCAATACGGCTGATGACTTTAGCTTTGCATTCAGGACGCTGAATATCTAAATTGTGTTTCCCGTTGCTCTCACACACGTTCATACTGTTCCAGCCTTCGTCATCCACCACCACAGAGGCCGGTTGTCGCTCCGCTGTGGGAGGTAGAGTTTTGATAGGACGTTTGAAGCTGACGGATGCCGATGCCAGTCCGAACGCCGGTCCGTTCACATGTCAGCTAACACACTCTGGATCGGCACAGCCTCCGAGTGATTCTTCTCGAGCAGCTGGTGGATTGTTCTTTGTGCGTAACGCCTCGTCTGATCCAAATCACAACAACCAAACCTCAACCAATTCCAATCCAAATATCGGTGAATGCCTGCTGTATGCCGTGGACCGATTACCAGTGAGTGTCGCCTGTCTTTTGTGTGTTCCTGTTTACAACTAATAATCCCATGTTGCTCGAACGCAGTTATCTGTTCATTTTCAATCATCCCTATACGTCACTGTTTTGAAAACGGCAAAAAACGGAGTTTGTCTACAGTTGAACTGATGGGTGCAGACGATTACAGGTCTAGGAACCTGTAACACCACAGCATCTGTTTTTGACAAACTAAACATGAAAACTGACCCTTTTTGTGTTTTTAGGTCACATTTGCACCATAACCTAGTTGGTATCGTTGCTGACAGCCTGGGCTTCCATTGACCACGATCCACCCTGAACTTATGTCTGAAGACGGATTTCGGTCACCCTATACTACGGTCTACTAAGTAACTACTGATGACACTCGTTGTGCATCATACTACTTTACATGGTCAGGCTGTAATGTACTGTTGCGTGTTGAATAATAAAGACGAGTGCTACTAGGTTTGCTACTGTGTGTCGAATTCGCCTCCTCGACGTGTACTCTAAGTAATCGGAGACATTAGGGAACATGGTGGCTTGTTGGTTTCAGTGAAGGCGTTTGCATGGGTTGTGGATGAGCTGGGGAATAATTGTGAAGGAAGTCATTGAGAGTTGCAAAGATCGTATTTTTCGTCTTACTCTCGTTTGTAACTCGACGTGGACATCTTGCAGTGAAATATTTGTGTTTACTCGAGGATTTTATGTATTGTCTCATCTTTTCACTTTCACTTCTAAAGTGAGGTTTTTAATCATGGTCCTGTGGCGATCTGACACCATCTACTATAATGGGTCATATGTGAGGCTGATCGCACTGTCAGACTGTAAGACCTAAACAAAAACGGTCATAGTTATTGGAGCCTAATACTACTACCGCATGTTTTATGATTGGTATCTTCATCACTGAACTACTGTCCACTCATCAGTACCATCTACTGGTGTATCGCTGTCGAACATTGTGGTGTTGTTAATTTGCTCTTTGAGCTATTTCTGATAACAGCCTAACCATCAATAGGATGCCACCCTTTCGACGTGTACGTGAACACCAGCACACATGGATACAAAAGTCTTGCATCTGCAGCTGGTGACCAGATCAGTTGTTCACGGCATTGTTGAAGTGTAAGTATATAGGATTCATATAATCATTCCTATCACGAAATATTCTGCACCCCTGCCGTTGTTGACCAAAAGTTACACGCTTTTCACCGCCGTAAGGTTGCTAGTGAGCTATATTGGAATCCTCTGTTGCCACCAGTCAAGTTGTTTTGCCGATTGCACGAGCACACACTTTCCTCACGTAATCCTGTTCGGATTGTTTCAGTCTGGTTTGTCTGTGTTTCGATGACATTTCAGTATGGCACTTATGTTGATAAATGTTGTGTGCTATCTTACCTCACAGTGCCTTGTCATGTATGTTAGTAAACTATTGTTCTGTGATGCATGTGACCGGTTGTTTGTCCTTATATTCATTCTTCATCTTGACATTCGAGACATGCACAATCATCATACAACACACGGACAACTTATTTTCTCAGCTTGCAATCTCAGCATGTGTTGTTAGCGCCCCTAAAAATTCCACTAAGTTATCGAACTAAATACGAACGCATATATATTTAGTAACATCTTCCTTAACGTTGGCGTGGTGCTAGTTGGTTAATAAAACGGTTACATTGAAAAAATGTATACACTACTTATCCATGGGTGTGTTACCCTGTGGTTGTCCATGCTATCCGAATCGTTTGATCAGTAGCCAGCCTCATTCACTGGCGACACAAGAAAACATTATTATGTGGATGCTGATGCCTATTGAATGTATGCTTGGCCAGCAAGTCGGTGATAGATAATAGAGGCAGATGAATCCTGATTTCGACTTCGCAAGAATTTACTACAAGTCCGTCTGTTATCGGCCCGAAATGGGACAATTAAACGGGCATTATCACATTGCTGATGTCTGTCACTTTTCCTTATCTAAACTTACACTTGAATACTCACGTTCACTGAGCGGAACTCCTGAACTGTCTGCTCATCCCAGTCGACTTTACTGAGGGGATCAATTCGATGGATAGTAACCCTAGTGGGAATTCAGTCCAACACCCCCATCGTTGCGTGAGTGAACAGTTCAAGTGGGCAACGTAATTTCGGTCACGCCCTGCAGTAATCCCCTTTCCTGTGTATATATTTTGAGCATGCTCACTTCAGCCTATCTGGCTACCTTTGCAATCGTTAAAAAGCATTTTAGACCTGTTAGTTAAAAGCGATGAGAGGTATCTCTTGAAACCTTACTAATTATATACCAGTGGTTCAGCTTAGCACAATCTCTCTCATATTGGCTACTATGGCTTCATGTAACTTGAGTGTGCCTCAGTGGTTGTCATCGTCATCATCATCATCATCGCAAACGGCTTTGAACCTTACCAGAAGGCACTGTGGCTCGAGTCGTCGCCCATCTCAACAGTAATGTGGAATATCCAAAAAAGAAAGCGTTGTTAAAACGGTTAAAAAAATGATAGCAGAAGATCAAGCAGAAAAATTAGAAATAGTATGAATGCAGGTACATCATTGAATACGGCAAACTGCGATGTCGCATAACTTTTTCTATCCATACGAACCCATCTCTCGGCTGACGTTTTAGTTACAGCGCTACAAGGCGATTTATGCACAACACGATTTAGGACCTCATGGGTAGCTACGGCCATCAATGCCCAATGCATTGCGATGACGGGGAATTATAACATCTTTAGACCTCGTGCGTTCAAACTGAGTAGCGATCTTTCAGTAGTTCTGTTTGTTACTACATCTATTCTGTCCTGTGGACAAGTTTTTATTTTTACATGAGTGGTTCTTTACATACGACTCTAGCAGTTTTAAAGCGGACGCATCGACCTTTTTGGAACATAGTTTCGCAAACAAACTTGGATAATCTCATTCTCGTCACTTTACGTAACGTCAACATGCATAACGTGATCACCGATGAATTCAGTACATCATCTGTCACTCCAAAACATACAACTATCATTTTCTGTACATTGGACATCTGAGAGCTACACGTGTGTACCTATCTACACGCGCTGTTTGATTGCCAACTTGATTGGCAGTTAACTGCCTGATTGCTGCACGTAGGTGAAAACGCACTCTGTTCAGGAGCGCTTGTGTGCGAGATCTGATGTTTAGGGAAAGTTGACGTACAAAGTTTCCGCTCGCAGTCCGATCATATTCTTCTTCGTTAAAACGCCGTTTTTGTTTGTGTGTGTGTGTCAGGCAATACAATGTTGTATTTGTTTGAACATCTGCGAACGCTCTCTTTGTGAATTTGATGGTTCTCCATTTGTATGAGCTCTTGAGAATATTCGTTTGCTGTTGGCTAACGGGATGAAGCAGAGTGATTTTGCTCGATTTCTCTCTTCCATCACCTTCAAAGGCTTTCGCAGGTGGATGGATTTATTGGAAATAATGATTGATTTTAAGCTCTAAATAAGCATAAATATCTCATAATTTTAGATCTGTATTCCTTTCATATGGACATTTTCGTTGTTTTGATTTAATGTCATTCTAACCATCCAAGATTGTTTAGCGCTTTGGATTAAATCGTTGGACAGAATCCGTACAACGATGAGGTACGTTCTTATCTATGTCAGCGGTGTGGCCACTTGAAAACATCAGCATATTCAGCCCCTCTAAGCTGTATGCCGACAGACATCACCTTGAGCGGACCTTTTCAATGCTTATGTAGACCCCTTTTCCATCTTTCGAAGTGTTCTGCAAGACTGCCAACTATCACCCGTATTCATTAACCTCTCCATGAATGATAGCCCAGGACAGAATTTGGAAGTGAACATTCCGGTATTGTGGAACTTCTTTCATTTTGGAACTTGAATTATGCTGATGGGATCAGTTTAACCTACGACTGTTCACAATCAGCTCAAAACACTTTAAACAGATCTGCGATATTGATTCGTCAAAATGGAATATGCTTTTCTCTCCAACGGTGTAAAGTACCAGGTTGAATCTGGTTGTCTGCGTTCATCCTTCATAGTGGCATTATTTGAGCTAGTAAATAATTTGGTATACCTGAGTACTTAAGTTAGTTTTGATAGGTTTGTGAGTGAAACAGTCGCATTTCAGAATGCAGAGTGGATTTTTGCCAAGGTGCGTTTTCGGTGAAGGCGAAGCGACACGAGGTCTTCCACGACAAAGCGAGTGTACTCCCTGTGCATGTTTTCCGTCCTGTAAGATGGTTACGAAACCTGACCCATTTAATCGGCAGATGTTAACCACTTAACATCTTTGGTAGCTATTGCTCGCTTCTGGAGTTAACATGTACTTAATGAGACTATCCCTTAGCAGATATTGGGGAATGGTATTCTGAACATCTCCATGCCCAGCACGATCTCTTGCCACCGATTTCGCTAGTTTAGACACGTGCATTTCACACCACTTTTTTTTCAACTCGCAAGGCTTTTATTTATGTAACCCGGGGTCAGCTGGAAAATTGAGGACTTAAGTTCAATTTATGGCCTATGTTAATTGATTTGACAGAGCCTCGTTGATCAAGTTGAACGCAATCTACCTTGTGTCATCAGTTTACACTATGAAAGTATATCGTCTCGTGCGACTTCTGATAGTAACATGTTTATTCTACTCAGATAACCATTTTCTATTGTTTTTTGTTCCGTCACTCTTTGTTTATTTTCCTGAGGGGATTGTTCTTTAAACTTCTAGTTGTCATTTACTCATCTAATCCTAGCTTTGCGGCTGCTCGGACAGTGTTCCGGCCTTTGTAGTTGGGGTTCCATGTAAATAGTGGGTGGTTTTACAACTGTCTTGCATGTGCAATCCGTACTGTTGTTCGATAGCCCATAAGTTACTGGTGAACTAAGAAGGTGAATTTTAGGTGACTAGTGCTGTTTGGTTCGGTAGCACTCCGTTGGTTTGGATGAACGCAATCCGTTTACCAAAACATTTTACACCGGTTATGACCTGTAATGTGGGGATTATTTGAATTGTTGCTGCTGGCTCTCAACATACACATACTCGGTCTTGTTCTTGTTTCTGCTCACTAGGTGAAGGGTGGCAGCACCGACGCGGTTCGAACTGGTGACTATCATGTGTCACGAGCCGACTGAATTATCTAATGGACTGAACGTCAGTACAAAACGAGCTATCTTTCTTGATGTGTATACACTGTTCCAGATAGCGAATTGTGTGCGTTCCTACTAAGTTCGATAAACAGACCATTGCTACTGTTTTTATCCACCCTGTCATTATAACGAGTGAATAGACCACATGTTAATTCGAGTCTCCTTTACGTCGGTGTACTACATACGTTCCATCTGGTCTACCCACCCAGTTTGTGGAATGCGCGCGTATATGGATTCCTTACGGGAAACAGGTTAGCACCTATCTGGCTACCTTTCCCAACGTGAATAATGTCCGGGTTGAGGTCACATATGATGTCCAATTACGAGCTTAGGTTGTGTGCTCCACATGTGTGTGAGAGAGGTCTTATCTACTTCTTCTCTCAAATCTCCACTCTACCGGTTTTTCGGAGAGTGATGCAATTAGCGAGCACTTGCGTACTTCCCTGGTGTTGTCAGTAGTGATGACTTTTGGAGCCAGGTGAAACGACATAGTGTTCAAAATGGCGCATAAAACCCTCCATGCTAGTGTTTGACTTCCTACCGCTCCTTCGTTAAGGAACCTCGTTGGAGTCGGTTTATGAGGCTTCAGCTAGTGCGGCCTGCTTCTCCAGTTATGTTAACGCTGCGGATGTTTTGGAATGATTTTAGTGGCTCGTGATTTGCCTTATTTCATATTGTTTCTTATTCCTCATCACATCACTTTTTCCTTTCCCAGGTTGGTAGTCAGAGTTTGGTCCTGCGTGCGAATGACAATGGACTGACAGCCTTACACACTAGTGTGACTGTCACTGTTCGTGTGATCCGTCAGGCAAATCTCCCACCGGAAATAGTGCGCGGCAACGCGACTTTGACTTACTATCGTGGCTCGTACGTTGTATCGGATCCCATGTCAGTCTCTTCTGATGATCTGTCCGCAAATCTGGTGGTTGCGCGTGTGACTATCAAAGATCGGACTGCACACGATCGTCTCACCTTCGAACTACTGCCAGACAGTCCGGGATCAACGCTGTTTCGTGTAGATCGGTATGACGGGACCGTGAGGTCCGCATCATCTGCTGCTAGGTCAGACGCTCAATCCACTGCTACTGCAAATCACCTCGCCCATGAGAAGTTTAGCGGATACCGATATCCTGTATACCCGATTTTATCAACTCCTTTGAGCCGCCTCGATTCTGGTTTGTATCCGCTCCGGATTCGTGTTTCAAACGGTTCATTATCTTCCGAGGAAACTCTCTTTATCCAGGTCAGTTGTTTTCTCCTAGTCTGAGTGTGATTCTGTTGCTTTCGATTTATTGTAATTGTCCTGCTGTTTGCGGGTAAATTTTTTCTGCGCCGTGTTATGTTGCGCAACAAAATGGCTGCTTCTCGAATTTAGACTTATCAACCAGCAGTGTCCGCAACCGCAGTGTACTTACGTATGTGCTGCTCGCTTCCATTGTTTTGCATCCAGCCAAATACGTTTCCATTTGTACATTCCCTAGCCCGTACGGTCTTCTCTAGAGGAATTAAGCAGAAATGGTCGGAATATGCACATCACCACAATCTGCATTACCTTCAGTTAAGCGATGGCCTTTTATGTCTGGTTACTGCTAACACGACGTCGTGTCCGTCATGGCAACACTGTTATTAGTGAATAGTACTGTTCAATCGAATCCTCGACTCGTTTAGTCGTAATTTCTGCTACACAGAACAGGTTAGTGCCCGCGAGTAAGTGATTGCGACAGAAGCCACTCGCTTAACTGAAGCTTCGGTTTTCAACGATTGCAATACATCTGGCTACTGCTGATGTAAGGAAGCTGTCTTGCTGATGACGCCTTACTTTCACTTATAACTCGGTTGTTTGTTTGCAAGGTGTAGAAACCTTGATGTTGAATGTTTGAATATAGACGAAGCTGTTTTTAGTAGTTACGTTCTTTCCCCTTCCTTTCTTTTTTCTCCTCCCTTCCTGTACAGAGTTTGCTTTTTACTTCATAGTTGTATGACAATTAAGCATCATTGAGAACCACTAATATACTACTGTCCATGATACTGATGATGTATTCATTCGCAAACAAAATGTTTACAATTACATGATGGGTGAAGTAGATATCGTTTTTTAGACACCCATGCCTGATCTCAGATACACCTCACCACAGCGTTTGCACCTACACGATGTGGGGCGGATCTACTTGATCTGCGACAAGCCGAACTATCGTATCCTCGATACAGATCAACGTTAAATTTGTATCTGTGTGTATGCAAACTATTCGTTGAGAATTTGGAGCTCGTCCTTGTTTTAGTCAAAATACGTTTTTTGAGTACCAACTAACTCCGATTTGCTCAAATTCTCTCTTGTACGTTCCTCATTGTGAACGGCTTCTTTGTGCTAATGACTGCTTTTTACCCGCCTGTTCGTTGAATTCCCGTCTTTCTGTTCCACCCAATCTTATATTCAGGTTGTGACCATCACTGACGAGATGTTGGAATCTGCTGCAATTGTACGCATTACCAATCTGCTACCCAATTTGTTCTACATGGAGTCCTATGATCAGAAATTACGTTTGCATTTAGCCTCGTGCTTGCTCACTGATATGCGACATTTCATCACATCGGGTCACTCGCTGAACGACCATGTGCACATCTTGTCCGTTCAGGAGGCTGATATGGTTTTAACTGGCTCACCGTCTTCCATGTCATTGCATCGTGTACCACGCAGTCTCGATCGTGCGGTGGATGTGCTAGTGGCAATCTACAATCCAGAACAGCGCGAATTCATCAAACCCCATGTGATCGCCGAGGCGGTCAATCAGATTGCTGATACCTTGTCCTCCGAGTTCGGTGGTAAAGTGAGCGTGGTCTACGATGTATGCACTTCACAAGTGAGTGATCTGACTGCGTTCGTTGTATCGTTTTATCGATTTGAAACAACGATCTAGACAGTCCGAGTAAATGCAGACATATTGTGTTACGGCAGTTGGTTACTTGTAATCTGGCCACATTCTGGGGCAATACGCTATTTTCTATTGACGCCATCCACCCTGACCACCTTGCACCTATCATGCGGTTGCAGCCCAGTTGTGGCGCCTTCCTGGGTCTGACCATTCTTTCCCCCAAATGCCAGTAGTTATATGTTACTCGTTTTCGCTGTTCCCCCATTACACCAGACATCTGTGGTCGAGTCTTCAGATCGATCACAATTAATCATCGACTGGCAATCGGTGGGGTGCCATGGTACACATCTGTAGCGTGTACGTATTTGTGTGTGTATGTTTAAAGAAAGGGTAGATGCAGATTGTTGAGCGAAGTTGTACTCGTTATTCAACGTAACTCAGTTCACGTGGAAGTTTGTGAAGATGTTTTTAATTAGTGAAGACTTGCTCCGTTGTATCTGCCTCGTACAGTCGCCTGTATTAGAGAGAGTGCGAATTATCTAAGTAGTCCGAGTAGTGGTTGCCCTTTTCTGTTGGAGTGAGTTAAGAACCGAACACCTTTTGGTGTGGTTTGCCATTCGGAAACCTATAGCATCTTGTTCCATTCAATTTTTTTTTTAAATATCAATCTCCTCTATACGGTTTTAAGCCAGTTTCATTGATACTGTGTATCAGGTTGTTTTGTACTCCCATACCTCGTTCAGTTTTGTCCTCGCGGCCGGTGTTACACACGTGTGACAATCGATCCGCACGGTCTGATGAACCGCGTGGAAGTGCACCGCGTCAGTCAAGTCTCCCCTCGGTTTACTCTGTCTCCCGCGTGCCGTTGCCCGCGCCACTTCACAGGCCTTCGCTGTGACACGCCGCTGGACGGTTGTTCATTGGCTGCCAGCTGTCCTGCACCTCGCATCTGTGTCCCCCAGGGTCCTGATTCCAGCGTCTGTGTGTGTCCACCTCCTCGGACCGGACCGAATTGCGAATCGGTACAACCTGTTGGCCCGCATGCAAATGCGTGCTACTCGGAACGATGCTTTCTGGACCGAGGTAAGAAACTGTACATGTATGCTGTCAACTGGAGCTTTAACTCTTCTGAATACTTGGGGCTAGTAGTATATTCTGCAGTTGTACTGTTGTTAACAGGTTAGCAGACTTTGCAAACGCTTTGCTCGGTCTCACAACTTGTACCATATAGATCTAGGAGATGCCAAAACAAAGACACAAGCGTGCAACTGTTTTTTTTTTCAGGTATCGAATTGTACTTTACTTATTATGGAGAGCGTTCGAGGGCACAGTTGTAACTGATGGCTAGATCTTAGAGGGACTACCATGAATTTGAACCATCGATAATACCTACTACTTCTCTTGCTTACAGTTGACTGTTTCCTGATACATAGGTCAGCCAGTGTCCTAGATGTGCTTGGTAATCGATGGTCGTCAGTTCTAACGGCTGTTCTAACGTGCTTTTGACCAACCATTCCGAAATATCTTCGTTTGTTTTACAGTTTACGGTTGTACGGTTTAAAGCTTTCTTCGTACTTTCCCACGACAGAATTATATAAGTGAGTGAGACAGAATCTCTGTATGCAGATCTTAATCAATGTGACCAACTCCGCTGCGTAGTAGGTCATGTTCCATTTCTTTCATTCACTAAGTTATCCTCTGTTAAACAGGTTAAGAAATGCATCTTCCTTCGACGTCCTGTTTTGCTGGTTCGTTTCTCTTTACTTTTCCTATGCTTCGTTTGGTGAAACTATCTCAATAGTTGTTTACTTTCAAAGTAATGGCGGTAATCTTTTCATTGTTTATATCCTCGATGTGAGTATCAAGGATGCCAAGTAATCGTTTCTAACATCCATCACCTTCTGCCTACATCGCAAGCGATTGATGTAAGGTTCTTGATAGACACTGCTTTATCGTGAACAGATGAGAACAGTTACAAGCAAGTTGGCTACAGTAGTTTGGATCGTCTTCCGGACTGGATCGGGTGACTGAAGACATTAGGAGAGACTGTGATCAGCGGAGTTCAGTGACGTGAATATTGCCGTTGTTTGGCTGAGTTGTACGTAAAGCGAATGGTAAGGGGCGTATTGAATCGTCGTCTTGATTACGAGCTCAGTCGTTTGGCCCCAAAACCGAGAAATAAGGAGAGACGCGGCAGCACCGTTCCTTGGAAGACCGAGTCATAATTAGGCCACAGAAGCCTTAAATTTATAGGACGAAACGAATACCATACATGACAGTCAGACACAGAGCGAATCAAATGAAACAGTCATATATAGCAGTCAGGGTGTCAGAGCAAATCACGTTACGGCGGACATCAAAAAGTAACGCGGGAAAAACCACAGTCCAGGTAGCGCACAGTGTTCGACTGCACGCCTGCAATCCGATTGGCTGAGTGGGACCATACCACCACCCATGACCATACCATCCGAGCTGGGCGTGATGCGTTCTGGCTGTTTCGTTAGGAGATGCGCCTCCTAACAGGGCAATAAAACCAACATGAATGCTGCCTCTCCGAATGCCCCCTCACCGTTACGAATTGGTTGTTATTTTTGAGAGCTTTGTTTAACGTTTCCTTAAAATGTAAAATGTGGGACGTGCCTTCTCTCCTAGTTATATGGCGCTTAAGCCCTGGTGTCAACCAGAAATGTGACGTTGTTGTTTATGGTAAGGATATGAAGTTCATGAAGTTATGCTTCACACATGTTTGCTTACGTTTAGGTCATGCGTTACCTTGCTACAGACCAGTGTGCAAAAGATATGTTAACCCTGTACTGCAGTACTCTGGAGAAATTGTCCACCGTAATTACTATACAAGCTTCAAGTACACTTACTACCTCATGATGCACAAGCTTAAAAGCTTATTCCGTCTATTCATAGGTATCTCGGGACTGTAAGTGCTGTTTTTCACTGGAATTCTGATCGATGATATTCGTAAAGCCGATTTTCTTTCGCCTCACGAGACTACTAATTTTTGTGGGTTTTTTAACTCTCATTTACGGGTGCCCTCGGTTATCCTTTAATGCGCATACGTCTAGCCGTTTTTTTTCCGTTTGTTCACACTTGGTAGTATTTGATTCAGCGTATTTGGACGTTGAATATTTCCACGTCGTACCTCTAATCAGATTACTTGCTGTCAACATGTGTGTGTGTGTGTGCGATGTGCTGATTTGTAAGTTGGCAATTTTGTGTAACCATTTGGAAACCAGTGGTTCGTTTGCTTTTGGTTCAGTTTATTTCTAAAGTCACCTAATTACTGTCTGATTTATCGTTATGCAGTTCACACGGTTGAAATGTCACAGTGTTCAAATTTGTTGCTTAAAGGTCATTTAGGCTTGGCCACCTGCCTTGTCTGTTCGTTTGAGATTGGTCTTAATGGATACAACGTAGGTGACAAGTAGATCCCATTAATGGAACATCTGTTTGGGAACAAATGAGACTACTATACTGGATTCCACATAGGATTGGGTTGTGTGCTATGTCCTTTGATTGCCTACAGCTTCCATTCACCTAGCGTACTTCGTGATTACACCATTTGGTACAAAATATGATTTAATGTCACACGGTTTTGTTGCCGTACGACCCTTTTGGTCTTGTGATGCTACCTGGTGCTCGTCGGTGGATCATTGCGTAATTTCAGTGCATAAGTCTTATTCGTGTCGATTTAAATTTTGTCTGTCTATCCCCATTACCAAGCTAGTCTCTCCGGTAACTCACTATCTTTCCTTGTATTTTTTAATCCAACTGTACCCTTTGTACTCCAGAACACGGTCCATTACAATTCACTGGTGGTTCTTTCATTCATTGGGAGCTTGTACATTACAATTCGTATCACTGGGAATTTACGTTTGCCATGCGGACTCGACAACCGATCGGTCCACTGGCCACTGTCCGTTGGAGTGCCTTGCGAGCATTCCAACTTCGCCTGGCGACTGGCGGTCGACTAGTTGTCTCCGCTTTGGGGATCAGCGATGGTCTACCGTCTGCTGATTGGCTTGTTTCAGCCGATCCTCTCTCCGATGGTCACTGGCATCGTGTTCGATTGGTACTCACTGCAGCCAGTGCAAACCATTTAGATAACGTGCACAACTTGTTGTTTCGTCCTCTGGAAGGTCAGTCTTCACTATTGAATGCACAGAAATATTGTTTACGAATCTTATTCGACCAAATGGTTTGCTTCTTATCCATACTCTTCGTATTTCTAGATGGTGGTTCCCCGAAACCCGTCCCGACAGACGACAAACATTGGTGGGTGGAATTGACGGTCGATGGAATTCACCCACGTTCCGCCTCGATTGACTGGGCTCCGGGCGATCCGGTCCGGCAAGGGCTATTCCTGGGCTCCGACCCTGTACATGGTTTCTGGCCCATAACACAGCAGTTTCCACTCTCTTCTGCTCCTGTTCTGGGGCATGCACAGCAGGCAGAATATAACTCGGATAATACGACCCTGGAGGAATCCATTGTTTTACGTTCCGGTATCGTAGGTTGGTGAATTGATCGTCGTTGTATCTTTGCATCGCCGCACATGGTAGTCCCACATGGATGATCACTAATATGATGGACCAAAATGGTCACTTCTGGAGGTTGTAAGGTTGTTGACTCAGTCTATGCGTCGACTGTATATAATGCACTCATTGTCTCTTGTTTTATTACTATGGGAAATGTACATTACAACCATTTTGTATTGTTCATCTTTCTCCTCGAATGTCATACGGTTGCCACTACATTTTTTTACGCTGTTTCCAAGAGATCCCTGCCGTTGTTTTTGGTAAACAAATGCAGTTTTTCTGACTATTCCACTACCAGCGAGAGCGTTATAGGCTGGTTTGTCGTGGCGTCATATATAGTCTTTTGCTCCTTGTCTTTCTTCTACCATTAGTTTACAAACCAGAAGCTAAAACCTGTGGTCGGCAAATAAACCGGAGTTAAATCACTACGTGCCTGTTGGTTGCACTTATTTTACTAGGGTAGAGGTCAGCTTAAGTCCACAGTTCACTATCGTTTTGTGATTTAAAGTGCGAAAGACACGGGTTACATCCTGTGCATGTGTGTAAAATCTGTAAAATAGTGCCATCACTGGTTGTGGCTTTTCCGGATTTTCCCCAGAACATCCGGATGGATTGGGCTCAAGATTTTACGGGGTTACAACTGTGGTACTTAACACCATAGTCTGTCTACGGGGACATCGGACTAAATATGAGCTAGAACAGTCGTCCGTGGTCACATTCGGGGATGGTCTTTGTGGGTTCCTGTTGGTGCTCGACGGGACTGGCCTTCTTTTCTTGACAGCCTTCATTAGGAAAGAATCATCACGGATGCATAGCTTTTTTTTAGATGGGGCCTATTTTTTACATATCACAATAATTAACACTGAAGTTTTGTTATTACATACGTTCAGCTGTTTAAAGAGTGAAACTGTTGCTAAGTATAGTCACATACACCTGACCTACGCGGTTCAAGGACACCGTCATGGTTTAGCCCTACGTCCTTTGTATACATCAGACTGCCAACACCCATCTACCCACCAAGAAAGAGATAAATGCAAAATTTCATTGAGGAAGTAATCAGCGCATAGTCGTTGATAAAATGGTAGGTCACCACATCTATCTACATTGGATAGGTCTTCGCACAGTTCCATTCCGTTGACAACTTCTGTACGCACTGTTTGCACGGCTGTGTATTCACGTTGTTAAGTTTATTCCATTCAACGTCCCGCTGGTTCATAACCACATTCCACACTACCCACGTGCTTCAATTTGAGTCACATAAACGAGCGATTTGGACATCATTATCTACGATTAAACAGCTGATCATCAGTCAGGAGGAAACCGAAATTACCCTGTGAACTTTTGGACTGTGGAGATCATCTCTATCTAAACGGTAAATGCCAAATGCATTAAACCTCGTTACTTAAATATTTGTTAAGTGTACATAACCCGAAGACTACCGCACCACATACAGCGCCATTCCGGAGAAAAGTGGATTCGCTGTTGTCGCTCTCCCAACTAACTTTACTTTTTGGCGTCCCTCTTCTAGAGTTTGTGTATAACCGCCATAAACATCAACTTATTCGACACTCACGTGCGTGTAGCCTCTACTTTCTCTGAATCACTCCAACCTCCACATCCCGCCTGCTTGCCAGGCCTGACTTGGTTCACTGTTGATTGTTGGTCAGCTATTGATGCATTCGTACCGATAACAGAATGCAGCTCGTAAAACTCATCAGCTGACTCATGTGAGCAGCATATGCTGTAACGGGGTCGCTCGAAATGCTTACCCAAAATGGGCTTCCCGATCCATTTTTCCATGGATGGTTGTATACCATTCATTTCCTTCCGATAAAGTTCGTACTTGAGTTGCTGTTTCGTCTTCTGCGAATCTCACTCAGAAAGGTTGTCAATCACATGATAAATGCGCTGTGCGATCAAACCGGTACGTTGGTATGCAATTCTTGCACGTTTATTGTATATTGTGAACATTAATTAACAAATGCCCAAGATCAGTAGCAGTCATCCTCAGTGATTTCAACTACGCTAAGCGAAGTGCTGATCATTGCAAACAACAGGCAACGTTGGCCTATTGCCATGTGAGAAAAAATTAACGAAAAGTTACCTGACTATCGAACAAACCGAAGACGGTTTTCATCAAATTCTTGAGGAGTTAGGGAATGCTGTACTGCAAAAGTGACGGAGAATAGACAACTGGGTTGTAGAATCTATGGATGTATGTCCCCGTTTTGAAAAAGAGCTCGCAGTGGTTACGACATGTGACACGGTCTTGTGTTCGATACCGGTTGCAGCGACTGCTTCTGTCCAAGTGTGGACACTACGAGAGTAAGTGGCCTTCTGTGTCGCTTAATAGCCAACGTCCTCGGGTTTGAAAATAATATCAAAAGCTTTAACAACCTTATGAAAAAATCATAGGTCTATTTACCTGTCTGAATTTCGATTCAGAATTTTGCTGTTCAGAGCGGTTTCGTGTTTATTCCACACTTGTTTTTACATTTTTTTTACTTATTCCAAAAATAAACCTGTTCATTAAAAGTTTGTCAACACATTGCAAGAGTATTAATGATCTTTTAATCACTTCGCACATTGTATACGCCTTAAACCAAATCGGTTACGATAAGTTGTTACTCCAAAAGTTGACGTATGCTCTCTTCTTGTTGATGGTTGTCTTCTCGTTCCAGGCTGCTTCCGCGATATTCGGATAAATCAGGTCAAACCACCATATCAAATCAATCACCAGGCCGTACTGACTCGTCTGCATGCGGAATATGCCTCTTCCTCTCCAGTAGCAACGAACTTAGTGCTGATGCGTGTACACCAGCTCCACTACGGATGCGATCCAAGCAGTACCGTGGCTGGTCCATGTGCCACAGGGCCTTGTCTACACGGAGGCACATGCGCTCCCGGACAGCTGCCTGCGCATCAACAACAAGGCTCGTCCGGTGGTTCCTATGCCTGTCATTGTCCTCCTCTGTTTCACGGTCATCATTGTGAACGTACTAGCGACGCGTGCCTTCTCAAACCTTGTCAGAATGGTGGCAGGTTAGTTTGTTGTTGTAGCTTCCGTTTTCCACACGCATACTGGCACAAATCGGAACGTGCTGCGGGTACCCCAGTCATGTACCAGTCTGACTCATTTGAACAGTAGTGGCTGCCGTGCCAGATCTGTTGTATGAGTTCAACTCTTAATCGCATGTTTTTCCGATCTTGTACAGATCGAGCACTGAATCTATGTTGGTTTTTTTCGTAGTTGCATTCGTAGTCCTGTTTTGCGTGGTCATCATCCCTATATTCGATTTGGTTTCAGTTTTACTCAAACTAAAACCGCGTTGTAGTTTCATAACTCAGGTGTTAAGAGTATCTGTACACGTTCCGTAAACAAGGTTGTACGATTATAAGTCTCCAACAATATCTTCATTATAACCAAGTCGATAGCAATCATTTTTCGCTTCAAACGAACAAATCGCATTAGAAAGCAGTTTTGGGAGGGTTTCTATAAAAACTTAATTATACGCGAAAATCTAAAAAGTGACTGCGACGTGATCACACGGTCACCTTATACGATAAAATTCTACACAGGAATACTACGATGTGCTCGGTGTGTCAGTTGGACATACTTCTTGCAGGAACTCAAGTTTCTTCATGGTCGTATCCAAACAACTACCAATTTGGCCTTCGAGCTGTTCACCATGCCATTTTTGTATTTCTTGTGTATTTCTTGCGGTTACTGTCCTGACAACACCAGCTTCAACTCCAACCTGGCTATTTGATTCAGTTTCTTCTAGTCACTGCATGCCACTCGGGTTCCTAAAGTTTCTGGTTCGTTTCACTCGATTGACTGTTCTTTTCTAACAGCCTCTTTGTTTCCTGGCCTTTGTAACTGTGTGGCGTCCACCGAATTTCGCACTGAGCTCGGGTCGTGTTGTTATCCATCTGTTCGGGTGTGCCTGCGACCTTCTATCATGTTGTCATCTTTCATGGAATGAAACGGTGTATTAAATCTGATGACCAAAAATATCGTTTTCATCAGTCCGATTGAGATCACCGATTTTGGTTTACGTGTACCTTCTTTTCTTTTCGTTGCCACCATCACAGTTGTCAAGCCCTCTTCAACCCGAGTACAGCCAAAATGCCGACCAATTCAGGTCTTGCTGCCTATCGCTGTGTCTGTCCGGCAGGAGTTTCTGGCTTACATTGCGAACTATTACATGATACATCTTCGGTAAGCGGTAGCGCTCCATCTCTTCATTCTCCAACCGAGAAGGACAAGGGTTTGGGGTGTCGATCTGCGCGTCTGATTCTGCAACACACATCCCCAGCGTTTTCACTGAACACCCGACAATCCATTGCTCATGCGCCTTGGTCCGCTATCACTCGGGCCAGTTCAACTCCGCAAGTGGTTTGCCTAAATGGTGGTGTCTGTTTGGAATCCGCTAGTGGTCCTCATTGTTCCTGTCCACTCGGCTGGCAAGGCGCCCGATGCGAGCACGATATTAATGAGTGCCAGTTAGCCGACACCTTCTTTGCTCGTCGCAGTGCTGACCGTTTCACAGATTCGACTGGAACCAAATGGATGGAATTGCATATTACTGGTTCGGGTGGCTTGTGTAGCCCTTACGAATTGGGACGTGGAGTGTGCGTGAACTCACCGGGCTCTTATCAGTGCAACTGTTCGTTGGGATTTGGAGGTCGACATTGTCAGAACAAGGTCTGTGAACTCTATATTCTAACGTGGTACCTAGTTACTTGCATTTGGTTACAGATGTCTAACAATCCTTCTCGTCTGATTCACTGTTATTGAGTCGCCTAACGTGTGTACGGCCTCCTGTGTACGTGAACTTGCAGAGTTATTAGCGTTTGAGCCCGATTCACATCTGAATTTATTTTATTAGGTGATATTTGCACCTATTTGAGTGTGTTTTCCTTCCTTATATATTATTACCTAAGTGATCGATATCAGGATTTTAGAGGTCCGTGATATAGTCTTCTTAATGGTGTTTGCGCGATGCCACCTTATCAGTTAAAGTAGGCAGTACGCATTACCGTTGTAGTGCTCGTCCTATTGTACGGTGACTGACCGAATGAGCGGAGGACACTGAATCATTATTCGTTTTCGTGGGTTCAGACACGTTTCGAACAGTCACCAATTGTTTGAAACGAACGTATGCTAACCAGTCTATCACGCAACTAGTGTGCAAACCTAGTCCAAGTGCATTATCCGTCACGGATGGGTGGTATCGTTAAAACATCCTTCATGATTAGTCTTACTAGTAATCACAATAGATCGAGTGTCGAGTCAGAATGTTGCTTTTTGTTTCTCTGGAAAATAATATTCAACGTTTACATTTTCATATCTTCAATAGACAAAAATGAGGAGCTATGGATTCTGTTTATGGATCCAGTTCATTTGTACCGATTCCACGAATATCACCCAGAAACCTTCATTGTGTCGGTGGTCGCTGTTCAGTTCGGGCGATCACCTTGAAGTCTCGTTTCATTTGCCCATGTTTTTTTCAATGATCCCAAATTCATTTTGACCCGGACATTGCCACTTGGGATCATCACACTGTTGCCTAGTTGATCGTTTATTACATCAACAATTGTGTCAGTTAATTTTTCACTTGGTGCAAGTCTCCGAATCTTTTTCCAGTGTCGTCTTGTCACCTTTGATAGTTTGTGTTCAAATATTTCGTAATGTAACATTCCAGTTTCATAATTTCTCACTTTGTGTCCATGCTTTTCATTGCTTTCTTGTGTTTTCTTCACCACCCTCATCCGCTGTAGAATCTAGTCCCGTTGACTCCCGATCCAAATGCATTAGGCCTGACTCAGCTTCATGTCTACATAATTGTCGGTCTTCTGGCGTTCCTCTTCTTGGCTGCCTTAACCACTATCGTCATTCTGGCTTGTCGGGCCCGTGGTTTTATCGGCGCAGCACTAGAGGTTGATGGAGCGAGCAAGTCGTATGTATGGCCCCCAGGAGGAAAATCACAACAACATCAACGGCATTCACACCAGCAAACATCTCAGAAGCCGTCTACGCATTCTCTGGATCAACAGTTCTACCGTTATAACCATTCCGGTGGTAGTAGCCTGGCCGGGGTTCCGTTTCTGCCACCGGGTCCCGGACTTCCAATGCATTCTAATCAGCTCGGCATGCATTCCAGTTGTCACGGCTTCCCAACGGTTCGTATGGCCAACCGTCGACCCTCGTTAGCCTCATCCACTTTTGCAATGCCACTGCATGCAAACGATGACAGTGGAGCCGCTCTGTTAGCCGGTCAAGCTGAAAGTGTACAGCATGCGAGCGGCAGTAGCGCAGCCCCGACGATGACAGATTATATGGACCAAGAAGATTCCTCGGCAACCGGAGCATCTCGTTTATTGCTGTATCCAACCGGTGGAGGTGATCCAGTTCCTGTGATGATGATGATGTCTCCAGCAATGCCTTACGCCGGTTCTGTAGGCAACCGTACAAGTTTGCTGCCGCGTCATTCGCCAGCAACGTCGGCCATATACTACGGGTCGGCTAATTTGTCAGGCACAGGAACACCTACGAACCACGGTAGTTCATCCTATATCGGCTATAACATCGATCCGCCTGGCTCTGTGTGCATCTCACAACGGCATTTGCACAGTGCGTCGCACCGTGTGGCTTTCTACCCAGCTGGTGCACCACATGCTTACTTAGCTCAACATCAAACTCAACGCCAGCTTCCTCAGCTTGTTACTGTTCGACCGGGGTCTGCTCTTGGTTCTGATCGTTTGTCTCTGGGGTCAGGGAGCGACCGCTTTTCTGCTCATAGTAGCCAACTGTTGGTTCCATCGAATGCTCCCAATGGTTCCAATTTAATTGGGTCCTATGGCAGCCACGCCTATCCACATTACCAAGTTATACCGACGTCGGCGCAACAACCAGGCCGACCACATACTTCACAAGACCTGAATCCGTACGGCTCCGACCATCCCGGTTCGCCTTCAGACGAAACCACTCGGACGCTGCGACCGGACAACACTGATACGTTACGTCCGAATGTTTATTTCAATGGTAGAACAGACGAACACGAATGTTCAGAACGGCCTGTGGAAATTACGCACACACATGCAGATTATTACAAACCTCGACCACTTCCTGCGAAGTTACAACACATGCCTCAGTCAGTGGCCCAGCCAACGAACCCTTCCCAATTGCCCAATCCTGGTACGTTATTTTAATTTATATGAAAAGTAATGCCGAGCACTTTTCCCCCTTCCTCACCTTTCTAATGCATACTGCTCCACCTTTTATCTTCCCTATCCATAACTCTGTGGACTAGATCTGTTTACAAACGTCGCGTTGCATGCTCCCGTGACGATTCCATGTGCCCCGTATGTGCATCCACTTAATGCATGTCCTGCTATCGCTGAACACGCTTGGCATACTCAACGCGCGCCCTCTGACCGAAATCTTTCTTTGAATCCTAGTGGATCTTTCCGTTGGATTGCTAACGCCCTACCTGCCACCGTTCAACATCACTACCCTTATCACTCATCTAGTCATGGTCTTTCTCAACTACCTGTCTCATCGCGGCAACACAATCCGCCTAGAGACGAATCAATAAAGTCACATGAGATTCTGTTTCCTGTGAATCTACAATTACCCGTGCATCTTTTGAGTTCCTGCCCGGTGATGTACCATCCCGAGCCTCATATTGCGATAACCCGATGCAAACCAGCTATGTTACTCCAACCCACACTACCAACAGCCACAACAACGAAGCCAGTACCTGCACGGTTTTCCTCACGGAATTCCATTCGTTCGATGGCCGTCAACCGTGTAGCTCTCGGAGGTGCTGCACGTCGTAGTGCTCGTCATTGTCAGACACGTTTGAATGGTTTGCCTCCTCTAGCCTCACGTCCTAGATCGGCTCACCTATCACGATCTGTTGAGTCAAGTGCAATTCATAATCGTATGGACCATTCACATCCAGGTTGGTGTACATATTGCCGCTCAAAAAGCTTCCATAAGCCTCGCTCGTTGCTTCAGACGCTGCTCTTTGCTTGCCTGCTTGCTCACATACCAACGTGTTCTTTGTCTTCTCATGTTGTTCACAAAACGTGGTCTGTACCACCGTTTGTTTTCGTTTGTATTTCAGACTTGGCTGTCCACTCAAATGGGGATGTCAATTCTTTCTCTGTGCTGGATGGTGAGGCCACCCCTACTTTGCACAAAGCCAATGAACTGAAATCATCGACTGCGCCCATTGTGTGCGAACTGTCTCTGAACGAGATGAGGCAGTTATCTACAATCCCCCCTACCCAGGCACAGGAGAGTTCTGCCTTCCACCCTCATTTGGGTGTTGGCAAGCAGTTCTGCAATCATAGCCAGCTGGATCCCCATTACCGAACAAACGAGTTGATGCAGGTCCGTTACTTTTTTCTCTGTGTGAACATTTTTTGTTTCCGGTTGGACGTTAGTAACCGAAGCCGCTTTTAAACCTTTGTTTGAATCGTGATTATAATCCGCGATCGTCGTGTGATTTACTTGGGTGATAAACGCATCACTTACCATATCTTCCGTTTCAAGAAGCTTGGACCTTTCACAACCGCTGTAGAAGTGTCGTTTTCCCCTTTGCAGATAGCTATCCTAGGTGTTGCTTGCTTCTGTACTGGCAATCAACCATTCAGCTCAGGATCTTATGTTCATAAAGCTGCAGTTTCTCATATTCATTGTAGTATTTTGTCTACAGTTACGTGCTCCTCAGTGTGACGTTTTGATGTAGGAGTGAAACACAACGTACCACTTGGTGCATTTTTGTTGTCCAAAGTCGATCATATGCAGCCGTAGCTATCATGAGATCATTGAGTCGTCGGTTCAATTACTGACTTGAAGCGTGCATCGAATAGAGTTATAAACTGAAGTGACAAACTATTTGTGTTTCCAGTAGATACATGTGAGTGTGGGAATACAAAACTACACATTTTTCGAATTTCTACACTAACACAAAAGAGAAGGTTAGTGATAAGAACGATGAACACGGTAACTAACTACACTACACCAAACTTACTGTTTCTATATATAAAATTTTGCTATGTCGGTGAGGTTTACCATTTTTTACTTCTTATAGGTTAAGCTATTCACTATACCCGTTTTCTTCGGATTACTCTAGTGAAGTATTTGTTAGTAGGTAGTCAAGGACTTTCAACTGTTTTGTGTTACATTCAACATCTCTACCTAGAAACCGTGCTATCTGCCCCTATCCTAGTTTGTCAAAGCCTAAAAACTTCTTCGATCCGTTGTCTTGGTTTTCTTGCTCAACACAAACCAGCAGTTTGTCGTCATTCGATTTCCTGTGCATCTGCAGCAATCCACTGGTCAGTGGCAGATTGTAGCCTCCGTGGCTGCACCTAATTGCTGCTTGAAGCACCGTGTGTACCCCATTTGAGGGGTCGTATTTCAGCTGCACGTTTAGCTATTGTATCTATGAGCACAGAGATATTATTCAACTTATACAAATAATGTTAGGGAACAGAGGTTTACGGACGCGGTTTTAGAATGGAAGTCCTTACTCCTGTGGAAAGAAGTGATTAGTGCCGATGACAGTAGTCTGCTGTGCTCAAACGGGAAGCAAACTTTTAATTGACAAAGCATGTCATTCCTTTAGTACTCCCTGCTGTTTTTCCGAGTAGAGTTCTTCAACCTCTCTGACATCAACGTAGCTTCAAGCACTGTTGGGTGTCAAAATGAGTACCAGGCAGACGATTTCGACTTCTGAAGTTGTTTACAAGATAGGCGACTGTTTTCCGTCGCTGGATCATGTTTGTTTCGTGCATGTGTGTCCTCGTACTCCTTTTCGTCATGCCCTAAGTCCATCCAGCACTACTGGTCTTTGAATGTGCGAAGATATTTCTCTTCCGATGAACTTGCTGCCAGTCGTAGTCTACACCCATTTTTTCTCTCCTAGTGTCCTACTGTAACATGACACAGTCATCTAAGGAAAGCTTTGTGTTGGTGATCTACTGGCGATAAATCGCAAAGAACTCCGGTATGATCACCGCATTTGGCAATTAGAGTTTGTGAGTTGCGCTTTGTTGTATCTAGAAATGAACGGAAAGACCAAGCCAGATTGCAGCTGTTTTCAACGGGAGCATTGCAACGGTTCTTCAGTTTCTGTTTCCTCTATCTGGTTACAGATCGACTAACGTGCCAAGACAATGGTGGGCTTTTAACCCCGCGAATTTGAAACGCGATGTTATTAGCTGTCATCTGGGTTCATTTTCGTGCGTATACAGACCTACATTTTCGTTGGTTTTGTCAGCTGAACATTCCCGTATCTGTTTTTTGATTTTCTCTTCTCGTATTTCATGCACATCTCAGAACGGCCCCAGTCACACGAGTACAGGTGTCCTCGTTCAGGAGGCCGCAGATAATCAATACGTGTCCCCGGGATCACTGGAGTGTCAAGTTTCTGCTGCTGAGCCCATACACAACGGTTCAGAAACAGACTACAAACCAGGCACCACGTGTGCGTCACGACCGGTGAATTCAAACAGTCGGGACTTGAATGGATTTGCATCCACATGAGTGTTCCTTGTCAAATCATTTTTCCATATAACCCGTTCTTCGACCGTGAGTAGGCACTTCTAGACCCTTCTAATGTTCTTTCTCTCTTGTCCACTATTTTCGGTGATGTACGCTGTTTGTATACTCAGGTTGTCTTTTGTGGATCATGCATGTGAGTTTGTCCTAGCCTCCTTCCAAAGACTGCTTCGTATGTTTATAGCCCCTGTCTCAACAACCATGTTCCTCCATGCTTGATACAGCTCGTCCCTCTTCCCATAGCAAGTTCGAGTCTACCTCTCGCTGTCCATCGGATTTCTACGCCATTTGTAGCCCCACATAGCTGCGCACATCTGATTTCGATTTTTTTTCTTTTAACTAGAGCTTTTACTAAAATGTTGTCGTTATTACTCTTTCTCCTCATTTCAAGGTGATGCTGATCTAGTCATTCGCCTTTTTTGTCGACCATTTTTGGGTTCTGCCTCTCAATGGATTTGTGTTTTTTTTTTGGTTCCTTTTTGCAGTTTCCTAACGAAACCTCACGCGGATGTTCGGCTACACGCGTGATAGTATCCATTTTTAACACTATAATTTGCTTATGTTTGAATTACCCTTCTGGGTGCCGTTTCCCTTTCTGTTGAGTAACACATGTTCCTTCAGATATATATATATATATATATATATGCATCAAAATATGTTAGCCGTACACACAAGTTAATCTACCTTTATCATCCTAACTCCTATCGCTACTTTACCGAGCCACATACGATGCATTTGCCATCGTTTTAATTGCATTACTCGTAATTGTGTGCATTGTACAAGCCAAATGCTGTAAAGTGAGTGAATGTTTTTTTTTTGGAAATTAGCTGACGATAATAAATGCATTTCATATTTCAAACGAATCCTTATGATTTTTTTTCTGCGTTTCGACTCCAACGCAGTAAATCTATTAATTCTGCAGTCTAGTTTGGTTGCTTCATTATTCTGGCTCCAAGACGGTAGATTGTAATCAGGAACATGCATTTTTTTACCCTACGCCTGCGGTTCACACCAGGCTGTTTGGGAAAATTTTGTGGCGATCGTGATCAGTTTTGTCTCAGATATGCACTACGTGATCAGGGCGCTTAGGTTTTTAATCGCTATGCAATTGTTGGCTGCTATGCCTACTATTTGTTTTGTTGCACTTCCGGTTGTGTGTCCCTAAGTTTGCTTGCTATAATGACGGCGAGTTTGCTGGACTTATATTTGGTTCAAATGAACGACACTTGTTTCCGTAGTTGTTGGAATGTACCACAATGGTTTTTTGCGGAATGTGCCATTCATTTACAGGGATTCTGAAAGAATGTTTCGACCTGCTAGTTTCAGAAATTGAGGTTATTCAATTAGTGTTAGTAGTTAGGACCGGATTTGTTGCTGAAACAGATTTCTTTGTCACTACGAATGTGTTTCCCGCTGTGATGCATTTTTGCCAACTATTGTGGACATCCAGTTACTAATTCGAATATTCCTCAACACAATCACGTTGATACGATTGTTTTCTCCCCTATGTCTGTTGGTAGACTTTTCAGTTCGTTGTTTGTTATGCCCCGATCTTAAGGGGGCTTAGTCTTTTTCCAACGGTGTTTACTCTCTTTTCTGGAAGAATGTAGTCATGTTTTATCCGATGTTTTGCTCACTTTGTCTCTCTTAACGATACGATGGCGACACCTTATGGACAGTGACTTCATCAGATAGTCCACAGAAGTCGGCACCCACTTAGTCTCTCTTTCCCCAGGGTAGTGCCTGAATAACGGACTGTGAACTGTACGTGTGGGGAATTATAGTCAACTCAATTCATCCTTGTTCAGTTAGATTGACTTTTTCGCAGAAGAAACTATTGCCAATTCTGGTAAACATTCGTGGTCGTGCTTCTTCCCCATGTTTATATCGAGAGACGTATGGAGGTTGCTAATCTTTCAGAACACATCAGTACATGGCCCAGAGGTGAGTTACGTCTGACAACTCCGATTATGAAGGTCATATTGGCACACGCTTTTCGACGTTGACACCAAGTTTTTACCAAAACAGATGTACTCGTCACATTTCCTGAACTGCCGCCCACGTAGGACTCAGTAAGAACTGCTATTTCGACTTTCCGCCGCGGATAGCTCCTTTGCTGTATACATCGTTGTCCATCCTTACGGAGAATAACCAGCGTTTATGAAATGCCGGACGTCTGAGGCGTCCTGACCATAGTTGTTGCGACGTTGACGTACCATCCAATATTAACGTATATTGACGAAGTATCAACGATTGACTGTGTAGCGAACCTTCTTGTTCGCGTAAAAGTTTATTCATTGGTGTGGCATGTTTTACAAGTACCAAGTAAAAATCACATATAGTACAGTCTGACTACTAGTAATTAGATGTTGGACAGAGCATGGTCAACACAACGGCAGCATTACATGCATTATCCTAGAGATCGTAGTTAGGATTGGCCTACTTAAACTTGAGTACCTCAGTTTCGGTTGCACAATACGGTTTTGGATATTGATCGTAGATAAAACTTAGACTTTCTTACATATTTCGTTAGTTCTCAGAAAGTGCATTGGGAATAATCTGGCTGAATGTCGTAGAACTTCATCAGAGTGACATCAACTGACGTGCTTGATAATCGCACTTCCTCTTATCCGTCGATCTCACTTAAATTCTCCGCCAATTACAATAATGCAAATGGAAAGTCAGTGGACATGTTACCAGGAGAAATATCTAGCGATCTACTCACAAAACAACGAAGCCGACATGGTGGAGACAATCGTGCTGACAAATAAATCCGGGACTATGCCGACAACAGATTATGTTGAATTATAACTCTCCGAACATCTGTACACAGAAGACACGAAGCACAGGAAGAACGAACGACTCGTGATCTTCAATAAAACATTTTTTCCCATTCACATGCTTCATGCACTAAGTGTTCATGTATACTTGGAAAAATTGAAAGGTGCAAAAACAATGAAAATTACGAAATGCAACATACTTTACAATTGCAACAATTTCGAAAAACTTGATTTCAGTGCTAGGTAGGAAATTTCAGCAACGCAACTAATAGTGAGGTTTAAAATTTTGTATAAGACATTAACGAAAGTCCAAGAAGGAACTGTCGCTACAGGTTAGTTTACAGAAATGAAAGAAGGAAATTTACACCAAAGCTAATGATGAAGTTGTGAACTGTTAAGCCGAAGTACAATCGGGAGTGGACTCAGTATTGCAATTTTTTCTAAACTGCTATCAAAATACTAAAAGGTTACTTTGAATTTGGCCTCTTGGATATCCTCCTAAACGAATGGCAGGCAATAAACCACTCGCATACCCTGCTTTAGTATTCCTTCAAACGTTACGCATCGTGGCTTTGAAAAACACAACACTGTTACGGGGCGCATCTCCTAACGAGACAGCCAGGACGCACCGCGCCGCGTCGATCGGCCGGCCCAGCTCGGATGGTATGGTCCCACTCGGCTACTCAGACTGCAGGTGTGTAGTCGAACGCCTGTGCGCTATCTGGACTGTTTTTTCTCGCGTTGTTTTCTGAAGCCCTCTGTAACGTGATTTCCTCTGACACTCTGCCATATATTACTGGTTCATTTGATTCGTTTTGTGTCTGTCGGCCATTTATGGCAACCGTTTCGTTTTATAAATTTAGAACCTCTGTGGCCTAATTTGGTCTCGATTTGCCAATGAACGGTGTTGCCGCGTCTCTTCTCATTTCTCGGTTTTGTGTCAGGCGACGATCCAGTATGTACTATATGCGCTCCCCATCTTCAACGCACGCATTTGATCGTCTGAGTATTCAGCTGTATAATGCACGTAAAATAAAACTACGAGAAACATCTTTAACATATTTCATCTCCATTTGAGTAGCTTCAATGGTACGTGACGTATTTATCGTTTGATGTGACTGACGTCGTGACTATATGCCAACTCCGTCTGTAATCCCCGTAAGTTGAATGGTTCACGACGCTGCGGTCTAGCTTTAACAGAAATCACTATACTATATGTCTGATAGTGTAGACGTACCATATATATATATCATGTGTATATCACAAGGTTACATAGACAAGAAACACCTGCGTAAACATTAAGTGGGACTCAAACAAGCGGACCAAAATTCAATACTTTGACAACATTGTAGGAGACATCTCGAAATTAATGTATTTCGTAATCGGCTGGCTGCGTTACAGTAAACACTTACCATGCGGTGACCAGCATGTTTGAATATTCGTATACGTAGAAATATACACGAGTAAGCAATTTATGACTACCATCATGATGCGGGAAGTCCGAATCCGACTTAGGTTATCTCGTGCTTTATTGGTTTTCAGATATTGTGCTGGGTTTTTCTTTTCTTCTCAACTACTGTAGTATAACTTAGTTCGGTTGCAGTATTCCATCCTGTTTACTATTTAGTTCGTCACGTTCCTCAACTTAGTTAGGTAGTATCGCGTTATTTTGAACTTCTGAAGTTAACGTTATTAACTGCGTTGGGTGGGCACTACCATTACCCACCTAGTGTTGAGTGTATCTTGCCTCAGTTTCTTTTCTCATCTGCCTCGGTGAATATCTTGCATACATGTTGAAACGGTTTGCATGTAGTTTGTGTTCTAAGCTTTTTCGCGCGTGAGACCACGCCCTTCAATGTTTCGGTTGTGACGCTTGGTTCTACACTTCTTGCCTCGGAGTTGTACCGAGTGCGGCCAATCTAGACTGTATCCAACTAAATTGCGATAAATGTAGATTATCTGGGCGGCTGTTTGGTAGTTCACTGGACGCTACTAGTAATTCGATTATCACTGTTAGTGCGGCCACTGCGTCCGACATTGGTGTTCCTGACCACCGCTTGCACCTCCCAACACAATCTGTAGAAATCACTCAATTTTGTCCTAGACGACATTCTGGAGGGTGCGCTTCGGGAATACAGTGGGCTTGGTGTTGAACTTTTTCTTGGCGCTAGATTGACCGATCTGGAGTAAGCGGACGACATTGTCTTACTTAGCCCCTCTTCCGAAAACATGCAAACCATGCTGGACAGGTTGAGCGACCGGGCTAGTTTGTATGGAATGCGCTTTGCACCTTCAAAGTGTTGCTTCAAGACTGGGGCACTTCAACTCCTATCTTCTTCATTGCAGGTAATCC
>JTDE01001811.1:58180-107646 GCA_014338405.1 Paragonimus skrjabini miyazakii | reverse complement strand
ATATATAGCATGGGACAATGTCTTGTAATTACCAAGAAAACCCACTTATATACATAGCCCCATTTTGCCCCAGAAAAGCCCCCATTTCGCCCCATTAAAAATGGGGCTGTGTGCTGCTTGGGTAGTTACAAGTGCACTTGTCCACTACAAAGTGAACTTTAGGGGACCCGGCCGAGGCCAGACCTACATGTTGGGTATGCACCGTTCACGCGCAGAGAATTGGCTAGGAGTGGCTCCAACCGTGAAAAGCTATCTTATACCCTACAACGCGAGGGCTTAACTATTAAAACATCATGATTTTTGCGGTCGAACGCTTTGGTGAAGTCGAAGTATACGACAACAATACCATTATTTTGATAAGCTTTTGAACAGGTAAGTCTCACGCCACGGACAAAGTGAAATATAACAAATGCCCGATCAATTGACTCAGGTGGTGCGGTGATCTCGGGGTTACCAACCATCAACGCCCCGTTTGTAAATACCCAGTCTAGTCGTGGCGGGTTATAGCCAGTGCACTACCGTGTGAAACCAGGGATGTGCTCTGTAAGGTTTAATGCCCCGATTATGTGAAAGGTCGCGCATACATAGAATTCCCCGGGGCTCACCAATAAGAAGGTTGGAAAATTAATTTCCGGTAAGTTGAAATCACTCACAGATAGAATATGGGAAAAGCCTGAGGTGATTACCACCTCCAGACCAGATAAGAGTAGGTTGTTTTTGTGTCAGCAGGGAACATAAGATGATACCACATCCTAATTAGCCAACGTTCAGAACCATTTTGGCAAGTCATGCACTAAAACGTCTTCGGACTTGCATCACATACTGGGTTGTTATAAAGGAAGGCCTGGAATGGATTGTGGAGGAACAGGGTCAACCCCTCCCCCATCTTCAGTCTTATCAGCACAGAGAAGAACCATATCCTCTGTAGCAAGTGCAATATTTAGATAAGAGGTGCTAAACGGCGATCCCATTGTAGCAACTACCCAAGGCTTTGCAAAAGTACACAGTTTGCGGAGCTCAGCTAAATTGTTACCTTAACTAAGAACATTAGTTTATGTGCACTTAACAAGGTCAGTTTAAAACAGATGAGTATTATACTGAAATTGCAAGTGAGGTAGTTCCTTCGTATCACAACCATGGGGGTTGTCACCGACTTCATAGGGGCCGATCGAATTCAGATTCTGACGCCATCATCTTCTTAATATACATCAAAAAGTAACCAATGGTGAGTGGCTCTTAACGACTCCCGTTCTGCCTTTGAATGAATAGGTGACTCTAACTTCCGTCAGTGATAAAGAAATCTCGATGATGGGACCACTTTAGTAGATGCAATACCATCTCTCGCAAGGTGATAGTAATCTTAATAAGTCACGGATGAGTGTCGTCTAGCTCGAGATTGGGGTACAGTCCGCCATGGATGATAGTTAGTTCAAGCGCGACTGACAAGAGCCGGCACCGGCTCTTGTTAATTGTGCCTCGTCATTGAAGGAGTTGTGAATATTCCGATTGGTAACATTGTGGGGTCGACCAGTGATCCCAGATTGCTTTCTGCTGAGCTTGTGCATCTGTCGTTTAGCCCAGGATATATCATTATACACCCGGGCCGCGGAATCGTGCAGCAGTTAGTGTACCGACAGTAGCACCTCTTCCATCACACTATAATTCGAAAATACGACTTTCGCTAGCCGGGATTTATCAATCTGTGCCGATTCCAGTTCTCATGTTAATCTCGTGATAAAACTCGGGATACATAGTTCAATGCCCATTTTGTTACCAAGATCCCTCCAGGGCTCTCGACCATGCCCGCCGCGAAGCATTACGCAGCTGGCAGTGTATTCCGGGTAATCCCGAACAACTACCTCATCATCATCATCATCATCATCATCATCATCATCATCATAGACAGCAATACATCAGTGGTTCACACTCACGCTTAACTGCCACACAAACATGAAGAAGAAACAAACCCTTTTTAAGAAGAGAGAAGAAAAAAAGGAAGAGGGTAGGGAACCTAACCGCTAAAAAATAGCTACGTCTACATTCAAACATACAACATCAAGGCGCCTACACCTTGCAAACAAACAGGAGCCTCCCGAACAACTTAAGTCGTTTCTTCATGCATGAATTAGGTATTCTCGGAGCAGCTGTGGTAACCCCATTTGACTTATCTACGGAAATAACAGACGCACACGATTTTGTGTCCGTTTTGCCTGATTTGCAATCTACACTGACTGCAACCGGTCTATCAGGGGATTTTGTACCCACTGTAGAAGAAAAGATGCTAACCTCAAAACAGTAGCCTATCTAGCAGTCCTATGGCACAAACAAACAAGGCGGACGTAATCTGGCTCTGTTACTGTCATCATCTTACATGCGTCAATAGCCATGCCCATACACGAGATGTGGAACCATGTGTGGGAGAGAAAGCACTGTATATCGTGGTCCCTCGCGCAAACACACCGAAATTTATCAACATCCGGATTTTTTCATCATCACTGATTAATGTGTTCAGGTTTATATATAAGCCTGGGGCAAAGAAGCAAATATGAATCAATCAGTTTGTAATTCATGAAGTCTTTGCGGTGAATTTTCAATGAAATTTCAATTAACTAACATGAGACAATTTAGCTTTCGCGCACTGCAACGTAAACATACTTGTTCACGTCGTCACGACGTTGAGTTCATAGCACTATAACCGTGCTTTGTGTGCTTAGCTTTATCTACACAAAGCCGTGAAATATGTAAAAGAGAAGTGCAAGCCTTGGCTGGTTTATAAGTATAAATTTATAATCCGGACGATCTCAAGCATGGTCACCCAAAAATCTGCGGAGGGAAATTGAGGTCGGACTTACCACTGGATGTTCTAAATGGTCAAATTTTGTCTAGTGCTATCCATCCGACGCCTAGATAACTTGATGGTCCACAGTGGAAGTCAATCAAGCCGGGGATGGAAAAGCTAAGGAGAGCTTTGGGTATTCAAAACTCCGGTATGTTTATCTCGCTTGTCCAGTTCATTACAGCTGTGACCAAAGAACGGCGAGCGTTTTATCGACCGAAATTTACGATCACCAACTCATATCCAACGATATTCGATCCGTTATATTTGGCCACAGTTCGCCCTCGTTTAGAATACCGTGCCGAAGTTTGTTGGCCATATGGCAAGAAGGATGTTTCCATCATCGAAAAATTACAGAAGCCCGTTACACGCACAGTGTGCAGTATAAAACGCTTAAACTACCAAGCAAGGTCGTCTGAGATTGCTGACTTTCTCACTTGAACGTTGGAGGGAAAGAAGGAATCCTATTGAAGTTTACAAAACTACCGACTGCCACGACCGAACCGCCTTTTAGCAAAACGCAGAGAAATAACGACCATCAAATTCAGAACGTAAACAAAAGTTCAACAGTACCCAACTGTAACGGGCAGTATCAACAGTAAAAGTGTACCGTAGATCACAAATCGACCACTCATAAATAACGTTGATAATGCAAACAGAACAGCAAAGTTTCATCTCTGCTGAAGCACGCCAAATAGAAGCAAATATATTACACAGAGACCTCCAAACGAGCGAAGCAGTATGTACAAGTGAGTACGTATGACTAGGTTGCGAAATTGAGAGGGAGTTGTATACAAAATGGCCAATATAAACTTTGGGCATCAGAAAAATCTGGAAGGAATTTTCCAACAGGCCCGGCAACCGCGCGGTACACCCATCACACTGACATAAGTTTCCTGCCCGGTCTGTTCCTGGCGCAAATGGACCGATGTCTGAGAGGTCATGGATTCACAGTCGAGAAAACGAGATCAAGATTGACCGTTTATTTCAGCTTTTACATCAACCGGGTAATCAATTCATGGGTCCAAGTATTAGTGTCTCTTATTATGGGAAAATAGCAAACGTGCACTATGCTAATAACGAGGCGCTGTTGTTCGGTAATTCTCATGTGGCATGTGCATTATCGGATAGTCCATTTTCCCCTTACTTCTTTGGGATGCACTTTTCGGCCTCAAAATTCAGGACCCTCTACTTTTTCTGTTTCAGGCCTATCAGTCCCTAACTACATACTCACCTTATTCGAATTGCCGCTGGTTTGTTTATTTGGAACGCGGTATATCTACTGGCAATAAGGAATCCTAAGTCATGGCTTTCATTCCCAATGTCAAGTCAATGTATTTCGACTAAAAGTAGTCTTGATGTCAACATATCTTAATCTCAAGGGCCATATTAATGTGACTGTAGTTGGATCAGATTTACCCTGCGACTGAAATTTTTATCTCTCAACTGCCAAAAAATATTAGACATATCGTTTTTATTGTCTTTGGTGTTCGCATTTTATCCACGTTTTCTGCTATTCGATCGATAGCGAAGGCTGTTCATTTGCAATCTTTAATGTAACTGAACACTTGTAAGTACATGAATGTCCACGTCATTTGAACAGTGGCCACAAAGGCTGTTGGAACTGGTCCAACAGATTAATACCCAGTCTGTAGTCACTACCGAAAACCAGTTGACAATGAAAAACAAGGACTCAGCGCGTTGACCCTCATGTATTTGTATCGACCCTGAAAACTAGAGCGTACAGAGTAAGCACGTCAAGTTAACGAGGCACGGAGCGAGTTGTGATTGTTGCCTCCGGACGGATATTACAAATTGGATAGCTTGAATGAAACAAAAGTAGGTAAAAAATGAAAATCATCAGAAGTGTAAAGTGAGCACGACCATCAAAAATTATCATTTATTATATTCACGAAATAGCTCTCTCCCGAAGGATAGTAAATAGTACACAATCCTTCGTTATTCCACAGACAGAGGAAAATATATATAGATATCACCTCTTTCTGATTGATCACATTTGCAGGCGTGAGAGTCAGCAGACACATATTTTTGTACGTATGTGTGTATGTTATAATAAAAAAACATCATTTCCGAAAATAAGAAATTTTAACGTATTCTGCAAAACGTACAAGTTTGCGACGCTTCCTACCTAGACGATTGTGCCTAGAGGTAGAGGTAGCAGGGATTGTGGTTGCGGGAGTTGCAGGGGGTTCCAGAGATGGAACGCTCTTTGCTAGAACAGGGTTTCCCGGCGAGGAACGTTGCTTGTCGACGAAAGTGCGGCAGATGATTCCTCCACAAATGCTTGTTTAATCATTTCGACAGAAATTACCTCGCATTTACCGTTGCGGCTAACAGTGAAAGTTTTCGTGTCTCTTGAGAGCACACGATAGGTGCTGGTGTATAGGGGTTGCAGTGGTCAACGAAGGTCATCAGTACGAAGGAAAACATGTGTGCACGAAGAAATTATATTGTACGCATGTATGGTTAATGATTGCACCCTAGGCCGTACCAGGCGTAGCTTTTGCATATGGTGCGCCGAACGAACTGTGTAGCTGCCATAATCGTACGGTGCTGAAGGTGCGGGTGAGACAGGTTCACCTGGTAACCTAAGCGTGCAACCAAAGACTATATCTGCTGCGGTAGCGTTCAAATCCTCCATAACTGTGTGCGGAAGTCCTAACAGTACTAGCCACAGTGTCTGTTTCCAAGAAGAATTAGCATGGGCATTAAGAGCGGCTTTCAGTTGACGATGAAGACGCACGACCATCCCGTTTGCTGCTGGTTGATAAGCCCTAATGCGAATGTGTTTGTATCCTAACGTATTTAAGAGGGCTGTGAAATGTTCTCCAAAGTTCGATCCACGATCTGTGGTCACCACTGCTGGACAACCGAACTGTGTCACCCAACGTTCCAGGAAGGCGCTGGTTACCATTTCCGAGGAGCAGTTAGTTAACGGTATGGCTACAGACCATCCAGTGAAGCGTTCAACACACGTCAACAAATAAATAGCGTCATTCAAAGGTGGTAAGGGGCCCACCAGATCAACGTGCGCGTGGTGAAAATGTGCGTGTGGCGAAAGGAAAGTACCATGGAGGCTCTTTGTATGACGGTGGACTTTGGAACGCTGAAATTGGGGGCAAGAACGGCTCCAATTGCGGACATCGTACTTCACCTTTGGCCATACGAAACGTTCAGTAACAAGCCTGACTGAAGCGCGTATGCCAGGATGAGACACATTGTGTGGTGTATCGAACACTGTGCGGCGGAAGGATGCAAGCACTACAGGGCAAGGTGTGTCCTGGGAAGTGTCGCAGAGGATAGTTCCCTCTGACGATGTCAGAGATACGGGTTGAATTGTAAGAAAGCTCCTTTGACGAAGATGTTTGATCTCAGGGTCAGTGGCTTACGCAGCAGCCAAATCAATGTCATTGTCAGCAGCTGTGCTGAGGTTATGGACGCGTGAAAGAGAGTCCGCGACAGTGTTGTCGGTACCTGAGACATGTCGTATATAAGTCGTAAACTGGGAGATATAGTCCAGGTGCCTAACTTTTCTTGGGGAATGCCTGTCGAATGAAGCGTTTAAAGAATAAATTAACGGTTTTTGATCAGTGTAAACCATGAAGGGCTTGCCGGAAGTAGCGGATGCCTAAATAGATCGCAGGTAGCTCTCTACCAAACGTGCTGTTGCGGGATTCCGCGGGTTGTAAGTGTTTGGAGAAGAATGCTGAAAGTTGCCACTGCTTACCAAAGAATTGCTGTAATACAACGCCGACAGTTGTATCAGAAGCGTCGGTTACGATTGACAGTGATGCGTCCGGATCAGGATGAGCAAGAAGAGCTAAGTCGGCGACCGCATCCTTGAGCTCAATGAACGCTGTGCATGCAGATTCGGTGAACTGGAAGTTGCGTTCATCTCCACAAAGAAGATCCGTCATTGGCTGTATTATATGCGCACATCGAGGTATAAAGCGTCGGCAGTAATTGATCAGACCACTAAATCGATGAAGTTGCGTAAAGGAATTTGGCTCGGGGAACTCACGGATGGCTTTCACCTTACCCGTGAGTGCGGCGATTCTGGTTTCTGCGATCTTGTTTTAATGCGTATGTGCACTAAATTAACACTTCCTTAGGTATACGCAACAATACCCGACGCGAAATGAAAATACCGATAATTGTGGAGATCAAAAATATACTATACGTTAATTACAATTGGTCTCGATCAGCGCTAAATGACATCGATACGCGAAGTAGCTAGTGAGGTTAAGGATCCGACCGTCGAGCGCGCAAGCAAGCCGGAAAAATGTAGATGGCGTTCTTGACGCGCATAGGCCGACAAGCATGCAAACAAACAAACGCGATCGCATGCATCAAGCAGACGGCGGGCAAATATCCTTGAGATTTTGGGGAGGATTTTACACATTTTACAGCCGGCAGACCGGGGTTATCTCTAGGTCAATACAGAGGGTAGACAAAGTTCAAACCGCGCGCCACTTCGTGAATGAAGGGTTGGATAGCCTGAGCTGCGTTGTTCAAACCAAACGGCATTCGAAGAAACTTGAAAAAGCCAAAAGGCGTTACTACTGCGGTTTTGGGGATATCCTCCTTGGCTACCGGAATCTGGTGATAAGCACGTACTGAGTCTGTCTTGCTGAAGATGGTTTTTCCATATAAGCAAATGGTTAAATCTTGCATGTGCGGGCTTGGATATTTGTCAGAGACGGTTGCTTTGTTGAGCCCGCGGTAATCATCTCATAGGCACAAATCACCTGACTTCTTAAGAACCATAGGTATCGGTGAGGCGCATGGACTCTCGGAAGGGCGTATGATCCCGAGTTCGAGCATGTGCGAAAGGTTCGAAAATTACGAGCTAAGCAATTGCTAAAACTGGTCCAACAGATTAACACCCAGTCTGTAGTCACTACCGAAAACCAGTTGACAATGAAAAACAGGGAGTCAGCGCGTTGACCCTCATGTATTTGTATCGACCCTGAAAAATCGAGTGTACAAAGAAAGCACGTCAAGCTAGCGAGGCACGGAGCGAGTTGTGATTGTTGCCTCCGGACGGATATTACAAAAGGGTAGCTTGACTGAACAAAGTAGGCAACAAACCAAAGTCATCAAAAGTGTACAAGTGAATGCGACTATCAAAAATATCATTTATTATAATCACTAAGTACACGGGTGTCTTCGTCATTTGAACCTTGACCGCGCAGGCCATCAGCCGTGTGCTGGGCGAGATAAATGAAGTGCCTTGGGACTACGGATAGCGGTAAAGGAAACGATGCAACATCCATCCGTTCATCTTTTCCACACATCCTGTAACATCAAAACCCCAGTGGACAAAATTGTCCTATTCGTCTTAATTTAAAGAACATAAGTGCATCTGACCATTTGCCTAGCTCTTTACACTTGTATCCATCACCTCGGAAATTATTGTAAACTCCATCCAGGTCAATTTTCATTCCCCTTTTTCATTTTTTCCAGGGTGGAATGTATCAAGCTCCCTGTCTCGCAATGGGTGAGGTCTTCAACAGTAATAGTCTCATAGTGGAAGCACTTTCATGTGTGTGTCGAGGGCGGAATGTTTGCTTTTACTGGGTGTACATTCTCGAACTTCAATATCTATATATACAACATAGTTGTTGTTTACGGTAGCGACAATGGATGGACCTGGTGTGTTAGCAGGCAAACATTAAATGATTATTTCTGGGGTTTTATGGGAACAGCTGAATAGCTGAATGTAGTCCCCTAGTGGAACACACCTTTTAGCTCTGTTTTTCCTTCCATTTATGAAACATTCAACGGAACAACATATTTCTCCAATGAAGCCGAACTAACTGATTCGACAGCCGTCCAAAATCTAACCTTTTATCGTACATGTGCAAGTCAAACAAGTACTGAGCCGTCTACAATGTCCCATGATTATATCACATCAATTACCTAACTAGTAAAAGTAAATGATTGTCATTTAGGTCGGTTGGCTTACGGTTCGCAAGAGTTGCCAGCTTATGGCACCCAAGGTTCCGAAGTGCCACAGTGAGCAACGTCCCGATGTTGTCCTACTACAGTCACCACTCACATCTACACATAATGATGATCTTGTCAGAAGGTTTTACAGTCATGTTACATTTGAAGGATTACAACTTGATTGTGGGCCTTTTGGTGCATCTCGGTAGGAGTGGTGCAACATTCAATCCGGCCGACTTTACTCTGATTGTCCGTTTCACCTGTGGACCAACCTTGGGTCAGGGTAGAGATACCAGGGAACAACGTTCTTCTCGACTAGAGGTTTCAGCAAATCCTGTAAAAGAAGACACAAGCAAGCGTGAGTCAAAGACCCAGTGAGCCATGCACATTACGCACAAATGTGAGCTAAATTGGCGTCAACAACACAGCATCACGCTCCGTTACGCAATTCAAATTCAACCCGTGCGCACTTGCTGGTTTCGTCCGCACGTCACAGTAGTTTTAATCGGTTCTCCCTCGTCCTGACTTGGTTTTCACTTCCTTTCTGCTTTGTTACCGGAAGTCCCCTTTGACCATCTGATGGGGAGTGGATCTTTTGTTTCGGCTGCTTTGACCCCCATGTTATTGGAATTTGAAGAGCGCTTTCGGTCGAAGGCACCTCTGAGTTGACGGAAGTAGCTCCAGAGTTCTGTAGGTCAACGTTTATCCTTGGTTCCCATAACAAGTCTACCCACTAACTCATGAGTTTTGCACTTTGAGCGCAGTTATGGCTAATCCGTTTTCAACAAGTCTTGCGTCGTTCGTTTACTATATTTGAGATGAAAGCAAAAACCATAGAGGTCGGATCTGATTTTACCTTCACCCCACCCCAGGAGGAGCAGAAAGAAATTAGTGATCGCGTCTATACTTTAAATATTTTTGATCATCATAATGTGTTTCCAAAATGATAATATGGTACGCATGATCATTAATGGTGTTATAAAACCGGGGAGAAAATAGCAACAACGGTGAGTAGGAACAAATGGCAATCTCTACAGTTTGGTTGTCTTTGATCCTCAATTATGGTCGTAGTGATACTAAGCTGATGAAATTTCGCCACAGTTACCACGAAAGACTTCACTCTAATTCTCTGTACAATGCTCCGACAGAAATATGTGAAGATTTTCTGAAATTTCGTTCTCCGTTTTGGTATTGTGACAGAGGTTTTTAAGCAGTACGCTTCCTCCTTGGCGAAGTCACGCTTACGTTCACTAACAAAGCCCTCGTGACTCGTGTGGCTCCCAGCTATAATTTTTTACGGGATAGACCATCGAATTTAATTCAGCGGTGCATGCTTTATTTTGATGTGGCTGACTCTCCTGTGTAATATGAACTGAAGCATAGCGGCTGTCTTGGATTTATCGTTTTAATATCAAGTGCGAAACGGTTTTGTGTCTGATAGATGTAACTATCTTGATACGGATTTTTGAGTTTAGAAGTGAGTGATACCTGAGCTGTAGTTCAGTCCTTTCCCATCATTTAACTTCCTAATTAGGACTTTTATTCTACTCAATGTGATTTGTCGACTAAGCCTAAGTGTTTTAATGCTCACTGACACTAAATCAACAGTCTCCAGGTGGATGTAATGAAAACTAAACGCGAAGTAAAAATACGAATAACTATGAGGTTCGACCTGTATTGTATCAACGTTACAGTACTTCTCTTGAAACGCTATACGACACCGACACTTAATAATACCTATGAAGGCTAATGACCCAGTCGTCGAGCGTGCGACTAAGCCGGAAATTTGTATGGCGTCACAGGTGTGCATTAGCCAACCAACTTATAAATGAAAATAAACCTGATCGCATGCATCAGGCGGATTAAAGGCAAGTGTCCTTAATACCATATGTACAGTTCGGACTAGTATTTGAGGAAGTAACATGCACATGGTGCACTAGGCACATCGGGGTTATCTTCAAGTCACTGCAATGTGAACAATTGATGTAATGTCAATGGCAGTCGTGATGTTTCCTCATGACTGCATATTTGACCCCGATTATTCGCATATTCCATTCGATTTTACTGCAAACGTTGACCGAACACTATTTTTCATACTATCAACATTAGGAACTTATCATATTCAATTCTACATGCATTAAACTCTGAACAAACATTTTTTCTATGTTCCATCGGGTTCTTTCGAAGTGATCTAATACTCACACACTTGTTCACTCCAAGACCTATTGAGCATTTGTTACTTTTAAGGGTTGTTTGTAATCGATATGAACAGGTGATTCTGTATGCTACCATCTTTCAGCTGCATTGTAAAGCATTTTTTTCGTTTATGGGAATGCATTCGATTCCAAGCTGAATCGTTTGGATAAAACGTTAAGAGAAACACTGATACGAGTCAGTGGCCACATTCAATAGGGTCAGCACGATATTACCCGTATCATAAAGTGTATGGCTACTTTGTTAAAAAGTCATTTTAAAATATGTGGTATTATCGCCCCCACATGAACGTCCTTTGAAATAGGAATATTAAGATGACAATGAAAACTACGACACTTGGTATATACTCCCGTTAAACAGGTAATGATCCATCAATAGGTTAATATGCAATCCGGAGGATTGGTTGTCTACATTTCTTGGCACCTAATTACAGTTGGTTGCAGATCTGTGGGATTGAATCTGGTTCGGAAGAGGATGAAAACTTCAAATTTGTAGGACATACTTGCACCTAACAGACTTTTAATACCCCCAATTGTGAAAATATTGTCCGTAAAATGTTCAGATTACAATACATAAGTGAGGGGTTTGTTGACATGTGTATGCGAATGTACTCATTTTGATCTATTGTTAGGTACGTCAACCAAACGGTCTTATCGTTTGTCATTATCCACAATATGGCTTAGCAACTTATGGATAGCAACAACCTAGAGCATATGATAATTCATTCTTGCTTAGTACGAATCCAACGACACTGTGATCAGCACGATTACCTTGTGACAGCATAGTCAAAGTTCAAGTCCCGGACATGGGAAGGATATGCGCTTATGACGAATTGTAACAAGAACCTAAAGTATCATGCTTCTTTTCAAAATGAGCTGACTTGAACTTTTATGGAAGTGTTCAATTGATATCGATCTAAATCTCCAGTAATCGAAATACCGCACAAGTACTTTAGTGTTTTTTGTGTTTCACACTTTCCGGAATAAAAGTCCTCTACTGAAATGTCTACACCACACACTTCGCAAAGACTGAAACGCTGAGCTGACCACCAAGATATCGTGGATGGGAATCACCAACGACCAACGTACACTGCAATAATTAAAATGAATGCTTCACCATGGCTTGCGGAAGCTTGGTTTGAGCTTCATAAACTTAACTTCAACAATTTCGAGAAGTACGATCAAGATTTGCATGGGTTTCTGGCTGTCAACTTGTTAATTGATCTGACCATTTCATCTTCTAAATCCAGATAGCGGGCAGGGTGTAGCTAAGATTAATTCGCCATACAATGAGTTGGTGGAACGGTAGTGCGGTCATCTGAACACCGTGCCATCTATAGTGACTGTCCTTATTTCACTGCGAGTGAATCTTTTGGAAACTCTTCGTTTCGTAAAAGAGCGTCATCATTTATGCGACAAGTAGATCACCATTTTGAAATGCTTCTCTACGTCGTTGAGAAGAGTTGCACCATTAGCTGGCAAAGATTCGGCTACTAAATGTTGTAGTTTAACTGCTTCATCAGGTCTATTATACAAACATGCTGAATGACAGCGCACAATATCATTTGAACAAGCAATTTGCGTAATACTCGATAGTTAGCATTTTGCAGGTAATCGTTTCAAGAGATTTTTACCGCAGGTGGTAAGCGTGCTTCAGAAATTTCGTGGTGAGAAATGCTGGTAAAGTGTGTACTGACCAAACACTTAGGAAGATGACACACTGCTCAGTCTTTTCTTCCCTTGAGTTTGAGTGAAAACGTGCTTCCCAAAACTAAGATGTCGAGATATACACACAGAACCTCATGGGAGATGTATATGTTATTACGGTTTATGGAAAATCCTTAAAACAGGTGCAAGGTACAACATATTCCTGATGAGTATTAGGGGAGTTTCATTTTCATATACATTGAAAATCACCCACAAATGATCACAGCTATCGTAGTCCCATAGAATTTCCAGTCGGCCCCATTCTAACAGCAGAAGGAATAGACTCAAGTTTCGCCCTCAATAAAGCTCGTCAGTGGTGTATATCCTCGCCATTGCCGGGGCAAAAACGAAAAACACTATGAGAATCCGACATCTGCGATCAATTGTGGGTGATGTTCAATCTATATGAAAATCAAAATCCCCTACTGCTCATCAATAATCAGATATCGTTCAACAAGTCAATGATTTCTGTGATTTCAACTCGGATGGAAGTCCTAGTCGAGGGATCATTGACTGGAGTTAACAGACAGCAACTGTGTCTCCTCTCAAGGCGATCAGGCAACCTGATCATTACTCACAAGCGAAAGTGATTGAGCGTTCACATATGATAATTCGGTCGTGCCTAATGTGAGGTCAGTGACGCAGTGGTAAACACGGTTGCCTCATGAACAGGGTGGCCGTGGTTTTAGTCCCGGCAGTGGCTAGGATATGCACCACTGACGAGCTCTAATGAGAGTGAGACTCGAGTCTAGTGCTTCCGCTGTTCGAAAGGGGCCGGCTGGAAAGTCTATGGGAATACGACATCTACGATCAATTGGGGGTGATATACAGTTTATATAAGTTATATTTGTGGTAACTTTTCGCAAATGTTAAATTTGCTTGTCTCCTTTGCGATTGTAAGCTCACAACTTTTAAGTACGATAAGTTTATGACCGTTTCTTCTTTTGTCGGGAATATCAACAAAGTTGATAACTTTATTCGTACAAAGTAGTCCTAAAAATTCATGTGTTATAAAAGAGTCTGAACAATTTATGTTAACAGTGGGTGTATATTTTTATCCTTCTTCATTACGCAGTGAGCGGTAGACGAGTTTATTACAACCAACAGAAGTAACAGATAAGCTCAAAATGTTCATATTTTTTGGCAAAACATTGAATTGTTTATTTTTAGTAATACATTAAGCAGAACTGTGTTATATCATTTGAAAGTGTGCCACATTCGTGGCAATTTTTCGCCCTAAATGCAGCATTTAACTAAAAAGTTTTAGCCCCATAGGATTTATAACCATTTTGGGGATTTTCTGAATGTTTATTTCGTTGGTTTCGGTTTCTATTAGGTAATATTTCGTCGGTTTTCATTGACACAATTCCTCAGCAATATTTGTTTGGGTTTCAGTTAGTTATCGGTATTGTGGAACACCACGAAGGCCTCAGTCACCGCGGCTTTCATATTCTGAAATTGTTTTGTGAAGCTGTTGTAGTTCAATCTGTAGAATTAGTCACATTTAATAGGTTTTGGTGGAAAACTAATAGATTGATACCACCAGTGAGGTTGTAACTGCTCAACAATCGTGAAGCTCGCTGCTTTTATCTGTAGTGCAAGAATAATATTACGTATATGTTAAAAATCTATCATCATCAGCGTGCGAACTTTTGTTTACTCTGCGATCTCAGAATTCCTAGACTGTACTTGTTTCAATAATTGAATTCTCGTACGTTAAATATATGGGAGTTTTGGGAACAAACAAGTTCTTTCATGATCCATAAACATGTTTTTTAAAAGCTGTTAGGAAATATCCGTTTTATTTGGTGGACATTTTGGTCAATCACAAAATTTTCGCACTGCCACCTGAAGTGAAATTTGCGCTCGGAATTTCTACATCAAAAACCCATCTATAACAGTTTTGTACTGCGGCTGCAGCTGTGATTATCTAATCTGCGCAGACGGTATAATTTGTACGCACCAATACTCATGATCTATAACGCAATCGAACCATAATGGAGCCAAAATAGCAAAATCGTAATACTGTAAATCATTATTTAAATATTCAAACTAGTATACAAAATGAACCATGCAAATTCCATCGTAATCGTTGCGTAACATTGGGATGACTAAGCGAACAAACGAACGAACATATATAAACTTGAGCCAACATTTTGCAAAATCGCTTACACATGGAAATGCAGGCGACACGGAGTATCTCCAGATCGCTAAAATGCACCGTTTTTGTGGTTAATAACGCGTAGTGATGAAACAGTGAAGAGGCGGACGACACTTTAACGCCGCTTACAACGTGAGTGTCCTGAAATAAGGTATGGGAACATCGACCTTGAATGCTTGATTTTACACCTAGTTGTTTTTAGTACTTACGTTCCATTCTTCCTCCGTATTAGTTAAGACTTTCTTTTCTCCTCATGGCTACTTGGTCGTTAAACATCAGAACAAAACCCTGATGTACTATTGTCTTCGCCGATGAAGGTAACTCCTACTGCTACTACTGCTGCTGCCGAAGAGAATATGTTTACCGTGCGAATCAATTGTATTTTCAGTTTACAATTTTGTCCTGTCTTTTCCTGTGGACGAAGTCGTCGTGACTTGGAGTGAATCAGAATGAAGGGAGTGTAGAGAGCCGAAAAATATTTTTTCAACAAAATTATCTTCAGCTACAAATTAGTTGGAAATAATAAATCACTACCGCATTTAAAAATATGTGACTTATCTCACCGAGAGTGCGGTGCTTTTTTCAATAAATATGGAAGAAAGTATTTGAAGAACAGCTTGGGTAGTGTGTCACAACGTTTGCAACCATGAAACTGTGAATCACAGTGTGAATTGTAGCTGACTTTCTGAAGCTCAGGGCATAATTTCATAGTTTTTCAACAAGCAAAGTTGCGAACTAAAGCGGCATAGAGAAAGCTAGTGTGAGAAAACTTATGGATTAAGCAATCATTGAAAAATATGAAACATTTTCCGCAAATATACATTATGAAACAAATCTGATCGCTGTTTTATTTCACCCTAAAGTCTCTGCTTAAATAACTGGTTTTAATATTCGAAGGTCTAAATTTTCAGTTGAAAGTATGTCAACGGCTAGGAGATAAACCTCACTCGGCTTATTAACCAGTTAGATTATATTCTGAACGGATTCCTACATGTAACCATGAAATTATGCCCAAATGGTTTTGCGGACCATAATTATAGTTGTTTTGCTTCTTGTCTGTATCGTTCATTGTGGTCAGTGGTATCAATTTTCGGCAATTGACTGTCACCGGTTTCTATTTTTTCACTCTATCTGATCTTTATGCTTAGCTTTTAGTGACTTCGTAAAGCATGAAGTCCGTGCGTACAGTAACCCTGACCATTTTTGCACTTATAAAGCTCTCTTCTTCGCTTTCAGCCTAAATGAATGACCGCCATGTGGTAGTCCATACATCTTCTCATTCGTCTATGGGGAAAACTCAGGGAAATTGTTTGGATGATGAACAACTAAATGTCACATCGGACAATTTGACCTATCGGCCAAAATTTCCCCTTCCAGAAGAAATTCGCAATTTGTCACGTTATCAAACAGTCTGTCAGTATTGTGGAGTCAGTTACTTGGTGTTGTCAGAAATTAAAAGACTGGAAGACTGTTTAGCTAGACTTCAAACAGAGTCTACCAATCTGCAAGTCAAGGTGCAGTTTTACGAAGAACAGTCCTCCAAAAGATCCGACGGTAGTCATAAGTTCTGCTCCAGCAATCATGAAGCAATCGATGCGCCCAAGCTGTAAGTAATTAAGACAACCAAATTAATTGACATTCATTTGTAAGTGTGTGGATCACATCGAAAATAAACGAGAGACTGGGTAGTAATTCTGCACTAACACGAATTATGGTAGCCATAATCTCCAAAATCCAGACACTATCTAAACTACGGATTTTATGAAAACAAGTATCCGGAAATTTTTTTAAGTCTGTCCTAGCCTTGTATCCAAGTCTACGATGAAGTAATGTGGATCTACAATAGACTTCGCCTATTGATCATCGACTATCTCATTAACCGACGATATATACAACCCTGCTAGGTAACATTTTAATGCTACCCCCTGAAATTTCCGGGTGATGTCTCGTTATAGTTTACCCCCTTAACGTTCATAGTATACTTTTATCCGGGAAAATGCCTCTTCAGGTTAAAAAAAAGCTATGCACTTCAATGTATTTTAGCTCAGCTAATGTGGTATTCATCTTCCAGATTCTGAAAATTAAATTCCTCAAAATGTAGTTACGTAGCTTTTACCCGACCCTTCATTTCATCATGTTGAATCCTAGCCAACATCTACTTATACGACAGTCAAGTACCTCCACGGTACGTCCAATTCAAACTGATCTATTCATATCAACTAACTCCTTTCCAAGGTTCGACGTCTTAGTTTATTTGTTTGGAACTTAAAGTCTTTCCGTGAGGTGTTCTCTAATTAAACGTTTTGCTCTTTTTTGATTGTTATACTATTCTCTCTTTTTAAGTTACCAGCTTTCTTATTCAGTTCACTTTACTTCATTTCAGTCCTCTTCTGGTCACATGAGTTGATGGCACCTATCGAAAAATGTTCAGTATTTTACACACGTTGCTCGTTTGATCTTCTCGTGCTCCGGCGGTTCGGAAAGTTGAAATCCTCACCTCATATAGACATAGATCAAAATAGATTCAGTCTCACAACAGCGTGTAAGGACTAGCAACTGATGTGGCACTCTCTTGTAGTATAAAAGCAGTCATCACTGTATCGAGTTCTTGAGCAAACAACATGATGAATCTTTAGGCTGACCGAGAAGAACTACTGATAGAATTGCTATAATCAGTGTGGTACAGTATGAATAGAGTAAAAATAAAATAAAACAAAAAGAACAAACACTTCTAGTGCTGGGGAAAGGAGCATACTATCTATCATAACTCCTAGTCATACAAGATTTCAACACAAAAACAAAACCAATACTAACCTTGTATATGTTGCTAGGACTATTGTTACTTCCCAATATAACTGCTTAAACATCAGTTATTTTAAACAAAATCCGAGAGTGCTACTCGCTAACAGTGATCCAGTCTCACTTTAAATTCACACACCGTGCAAGTCTCAACTATTTTTGCAAATAGTCACTTCTAGTCGTTAATGAATCTGAAACAGTTATGTCCCCAGATAAATTTAGAACACGCAAGTAGAATTACGTAAGATGTACTCTGCAGAGACATTTCGACCGATCTCTTCGGTTACGGTACACGGACTATGATCAGTTAACATGCACCAGTTTAAACAAGTGTAAAATAGGAATGAGTCAACAGCTGCTATAGAAATAGCACACAGTACCAGTCACGTTCGAATGGGCCATCACTAGTTAAAAACAAACGAACAAAATTCAAATTTCAAACTGGTCGAGTAAGAAACTAACGGTGCAGACAATATCGGTCTTACAGTGAGGCACGCAGGCACGCAAGTTTAAGACAATAGAATGAAATAAACTTAGGTAAATGGTGCAATCAAAACATTCAAATAACAACACTTAACAAATAACATAGACCCATGATTACAAACACTTAACACCATGGTGGAGATAGGTTAACTACCATTTGCTTCTGTACACAAAGTGAAGGTTTGTAACGGTGTATCGCAACGGCCTCAGCGAAAGGTAAAGTATGTTTATTCATTGAGCAATACAACACACGATAAGCCATCCCTACTTGAATTACGTGTCCAATTTCTTCCAAATGCCGTGTGATAGAAGACTGGGCGGCGCCAGTTTTGTTGTTCGCCAGCCATTTGGGAATGTGCTCCGAGACACGTGTCCCAAGCGTTCTCATCGTTCGGTCAATGTACTTGACTCCACAAGTACAAGTGAATTCATAAATAATGTTGGATGTGACGAGTGAGTTTCTTGGGTCTTCCCCCGGTGTGTAGGGCAGCCGTGCCATCTAGTTGATCAGTCTTAATTCTGCTGCGTTGTACGCAGCTCAGAGGGCACACTTGAGTCTACGTCGGATGAGGGTGGTTACATCCTCACCCTTGTATGGTAGTGTTACCAAAAACTCACAAACCCGGCATACCTTTAAGATCCATATCATCGTGGTCAATTCGCCGTATCATAAACTGGCCCAGTGACTCGTCCGGCTACTGCAACTACTATGCAAGAAGATTGTTGAACATAGTCTGTAAGACTCATTTTCATTTGCTGATTCCATTAGAGATCTCAAAATAAAGGACAAGATAAGGGTATCTTTTGGTGTAAAGTCACTCTTTACAAATGTTCCGTTAACCGAAGAGATATCGATTATTCATGACTTAGCAGCAGAGTACAACATACCCCTCACGCTACCTTTGTTTGAAATTCGTAAGCTCTTGTACTTGTGTACTATGAATATTCAGTTTTTATTCAATGGTAAATTTTACCGACAAATTGATGGCGTAGCGATGGGAAATCCACTGGGGCCAGTACTCGTTGATATTTTTATGGTCTATTTAGAAAGACAAGCAGCAATAGCCGTATGAACAATATGTCGACGACATACTCTGTGAGAACATGCTAACCAACTCTGCGCGCAACTGAATGGTCTACACCCGAACACTTCGTTCGCCACAGAAGTCTAGAAGAACAATAAACTTTCCTTCTTAGATGTGGAAATGTCTGTGAACGATTATGGATACATCACGAAAAGAGTGTATAGGAAGCCTACTTGGACGAGACAGTATATTCATTTCAAACGTTTCGTGATTGTATCATTTACCTAAGTTTATTTCCTTTTATTGTCTTAAACTTGGACTGTTTATTAGTTTCCGTTTATTTCTGCGTGCCTCACTGTATGACCGATATTGTCTGCATCGTTAGTTTCTTACTCGGCCAGTTTACAATTTGAATGTTGTTCGTTTGCTTTTAACTAATGATGGCCCAGTCAGACGTGTCTGGATCTGTGTACTATTCCTATCGTAGCTGATGACCCACTCCACTCATTCAACTTATCTAAATTGATGCACCTTACGTAATTCTACTTGCGTGTTTTAGATTTCATGAATCTGTTGGCAAAATAATTTGCCCTCGATGAATTCTGAGGTCGATCTGAATCTGTCAATAGTATAGGTCTTTTTAAAGTATTTTTCTAACTACAGAAACATATCTTTATCCTATAGGATTTTTCTTTCTTCCAGTTATTTAACAGCTTGTGACCAATTTAAGCTTTTTCTCATTCATTATTTACTGTACTTATTAAATACTCTTCTTCGCCAGAAAACATCAGATGATTAAACAATTCTTCAGTTAGATAACTATACACAGGACCCCCCGTTATTCACGAGTTGTCTCATTATGTTTGCAATAAACAAAACCATGAAGCTGAGAATGTCTATTTAAACCTTCTATATAGTTCAGTTTTCAAATACTGATTTTCACAGTTTGCTTTCAAGTTCTTATAGATGAGTGTTTGTAAAATTTGCAGTCAAACCTCAGTTACGACGTCAATCTGTGTAATGACGTTCATTTCTTTCTACTGTCAACATTTCAATCGCCGATGTAGAATCAGCTGGGAGTTACCGGGTCGGACCTCCACAGTAGTGCCCCCTTGTTATATGCCATTGTTTGAGACCATACAGATATACGATCACGTACAATCCAAGCTCTCTTACAATACACTGGTGTTCATCCAACGAGAACGGTAGTTTCAGATGGCCCATCGAAAACGGGTAATCTCCAAATGTGAGATAACTGAACTTCGCTGGACCCTTGGCGCACTGCATTATTTGATCACATATGTCACAGCCATATGCAAAGACGAATGTGTCACATATTGTGTCTACCGAATGAGCGTTAGCTACTGAGTGCTGATTGTTAACATTTTTCGTCGAAGATACGTGACAGTTCGTCCGATCTTCATATGTAGAAGGCTTTCAGAAGTACATTTGCATGCTTCACAGCACACATGTAGTGGAGCACGTTGATTAAGTGGAATGAATTTTGAAACAGTTCGTTCCCTTCAGAAGTGTGGAAAAAAAACGTTAGAGCACGAAAACTGGCAGATGCAAGCATTTCGTACTGATTCATCATTACCAAATTTACAATAAAATGGAACGTTTTTTATGTCGAACAGTTAGGGGATGGGGTGGATAGTCGATTGATGGTTTAGGAAAAGGTCACTATGTCTAGGGTAGGGTTAAGCTCACGAGCGCTTGTTTCTGAACATACAGGGCAGGCTTCAGTCGACTGATTGAGATAGCCTCAGCAGACGTCAATAATCTTGGATTGGGATGACGTAATAAGATTCTGACTGCACATACCGGGTTGATGACGTGACCATTGGTCAGGATGTGTTTCGCGACTGTGAACATCGGTTGTTTGCGTGTTTCAACGACATCGCCATTCTTCAGTAATACGGATTTCTGCGCCCATTTTGGCAAATGTTCCTTCACTCTAGAGATTGAGCACCTATCGGTTCTGCTTGTGTAACGTTCCTTGCAGTCATATGTAAATTGGTAGAGACAGTATGAAGTGTTACCGTCAGGCTGATCTCACTTAATTGAAGACACAGACAGCTTCTGGGTTCAGGCTAACGATTAAATGAAGTTTATCAGTTTAAATTTACGTCAATACTGCCCAGAATATATTGCGTTAATCAGATACATTTAACTTGCACATAATGAGCTACACCATCTGCACATTGTGAGCTGACCATGTATCTTTTGCAGTACGATTTATAACATGTAAAGCTTTGACATTTGTTTAACTCGGCACTGCGGGTTGACAATGTTAGTTAAGTTAGCCTTTCTTTGATTCTCCGGTTATCTCCGTACTACCGTTAACTCGATTAATACCGCCAATTAATCTGAGCCGTGGTGTGAAGCCATTATCCAGATCCGACGGTATCACTTACGACAAAACGCTTTCCAAATTTATATCACTTTCGATTTTATATTTTCCATCTTTCTTATACATGTTCCTACGTTTTCGTCTTGCTGCATCACAGACAACCGAAATATGAAACAGGTGCGCATATTTGGGAAAGTTTTCTACAAGTCAAGAAAAGACTCAATCAACTCCGGGAAAGTTCAGAATGGGCAACAGACTATCGTCGTTTATCCAGTTGGATGGGCCAACTTCGCGAACTGTGGCATCAACACAAACATACCGGTTTGTCGTGTCAAGAGTGCTTTATGATTTCTTTATGTGGTATTAGGTGCTGTTGCGCGTAAACCCACAATTTTTAACTATTTCTCTGCTGACTGCGTTTAGTCAAGAATTTCAAACCACTGAGCCGGTCACCTGTGATCCACTGAAAAAATAATTTCACACCTTATTGATTTGGAAAAAATCCGAGTTTTTGGAACGCAAAACTCATTATCACTTTCCTCTTTTGATGAACATGTCAGTTTTTCTATTTTGTGACGGACTATCAGTCTTACTTACAGAAAGTAAAACAGCCGGTTTTACGTCGGAGGTTACATAACTATGTTTAACCGGCCAATGTGAACGTAAACATGAGTTGCACTTGCTTGGCTGATAGAGAACATCACGAAATTAGGCGATTTTATATTCTCAGCTAACTACTCTGATGCTGATCACACTAAGATAAACACGTGACTTTCTCATATCTACAAAAATAAAATTCAACTTACCTATGTTTTCAACAAAACTAATAACCATTTTCATCACAATATGCTGTTTCCAGAAGGGAAGTTTATTCTATGCTCTGATTAACAGCTTGATCTGTTGTGACCAACAGTTGTTATCCTCAACCATTGACTTTTATTCCTCCTCTTCTCTTGCGTCTTAAATTGCTCTGGACATTATCAGCGTCCAGTAAACGTTAGACCCACCAGCTCACTGTCAATTGTGAATGTGTGAACACTTCCACAATCCGACTTATTGATTCATCCATCCCTTTGTTGTACAACCGTAGCTTGCCATGTAGTGCCCACTTGCCGTAACGTGCGCAGTTAGTAAATGCTGTAAGGTTACAGTAGTCCAGTGTTTCGATTCACCAGACTGGTGGTACCAAGGCCCGCCAACAAAAGTGGAAGGCTGTTTCAATAGCATTAGGCACGTCGAAAATCAAACCCACGATCCGTGAGCAGTCACCAGCCTGCTAAGCCACCACAGAATGGTGCTTCAGACAATTATCCACTAGATCACGAAGGCACGGTCAGTTGAGTTACAAGAAAGCATGGTAATAATTTTCTTCATTTGTTAAGTTTCTGTTTACCGTATTATGGAATCGATCGGTAGTTTGTGGTTGATCTGCAAACTGGCAGGCATCTGCCACAGCCGCTGGAGGGCTTGACAGGTTTTACAGTCAGTCAGTCCTAGTAACTATCGCTGATATGGTAAACACGTGTTTCAACTATACTGAAGCTCATCTGCATCACACACTTCGTGTCTCGAGAGCAAATATCAGTTCGTTTGGTCACCACGAATGGCTTTTCCAGAAACTAATTCACTAAACTTGTTGGTTTGCAGGACGGGTACAAAGTGGCTGATCAATTTCAGCCTATGATAGAAGGAAGCATGACAGCTGAGAAAAGAATGTTAAACTCATCTGCTCAATGCATGCCGAAGGTTTTCTCCTCTTCTAATTTCTGCATGGTGTGTGTGTGTGTGACCACAAGTGCGGAAACGGGAGCTTGAATTATCCAGGACAATAAAAGTTTCTCTCCCAACAAACGTTTTCGAAAAATGAGCATCGAGAAACTAGATTATAACCGCTGTTCATAGAACTAGGGGCATTCATATAAAAGAAAACGAAATACTATGTAGCTTACAATCTATTGCTAGGAATACTCGAATATGTCCAAGCATTAATTCACTGGCTACTCCGAGCATTGGATTATTTCAATTTACTATCAGTCGAATGGAAGAATATGTTTCAACTGTTATTTGAAGTCCCAGTGTATAACGCCTTTTACTGAGTTCTTGTGGCTCAGTTGGATTTTCAAAGGTGGGAGACTTCTTTATCAGCTTTTCGGAATGCAGAAACCAAGTAGACATTAGGTCCCCAAGGAATCCCTGACAGTTGAGTGGATGCAGTTAAAAAACTTTGATACTGAGGTCGCTGTATTGTTTCACTAAATTCCTACCAATTTTGTCGTTGATTGTTTGGTACGGTGCAGTATACTTATGTCATTCTTGACTAGTGTAGACCTATGAACTATCTCGGTTGAGCGACCGTCGGAGGTAAACTTCTTGAAGGATTTGAAGAGCTCTGTCGTCTCTGCGGGTTACCGTCTGTCTAATCATGGTTAACACAAAGTTTCACATTTCAGCTGCCATCTCACTATGATTGGAGAAAGACAGGTTAAGGAGTAGTCAGAGTTCCAAACTTTTCGACTTTGCTTCATATGCATTGCGTTTACTGAAGATCTCGATTCAATCTCTTCCAAGCGATAGGTGCGCACATTTTTCATCACTGGTAGGGAGACCTCAGAGCTTGGCTTCATCGATGTCAGTTGAAAGAATGCTTCTCTCATATGAGTTCCAGATCTCCAAACTGTACACACGTGGAAGTGAGTGACTAGAAACTTTTTCTAAGTATTGATTCTAAATAGCTTACCTTCGGAGATATGCATTATATCTCGTAAAGTATATTTATAATGCTCGTCTGTCCTACTGATAGCAAACAAATGGTGTACCTCAGAATCTGCAGTGTCATGTGAATGAACCATGAAGTGGCCAGTCGAATCACAGTCAATGTCAATTCGGTAATGAACACAAATATCAAATAACGTGTCAATAATGATAACTACTACGTTCATAAAGGCTGTCTGCGAAGACAGAAGTGTCCAGCGTCAGAATCTTTCGCTTGCCACATTCTGCTTAGTATCATGATGTTAGCAGGCAGTATGTACACAGCGATATAAACCAAGCAGTGAGGCTTGAATAATCAATCGAACTTTAGTGATTTTTTTCCGTTTTAATTTTAAAGGTGATATTGCGGTTTCCAAAGCATTTTTTAAGTTTCTAAGTAGGTTGGAAAGAATAACATTGATTCCCAGATATAATATTGCTCTAAACAGTCTCTTGAGATAGTATTTATCGTTATTTTGTCTAATGTGGCAGTTTGAGAGACATCGTTTAGGCTGTTAGCAAGAACTAAAACCAGAATATGTTTAAAATGAACATTCGTAAGAAATTTCTCACATGAGTAGTACAGTCTCGCCTTCTATAACAAAATAAGCTGTCTACAACTGAGTACAGGGCTTTGAGACCATGTCAATTACCAGTTCACCTACAGTTCCAGTTATGCTTATATTGACAGAACCGCCAGAAACTTGTAGCGAAGAAAGACGGAATTTGTATCTAAGTGGTTAGCGCAGACGATGACGTAATTTGGATTGGTATTTCAACGGTCGAACAGAAATCTGATGTCCACGATCGCAAAACACTTAATGCTAACAGATTATGTGGCTGACCACAACACTTCGTGGTTCTTTTGAACAACGAAAACCCCAAAGTATTGACGTTCTCCAAAAAAATGCTGATCCGGCAACGCACACAGTGCTGACTTAATCAATCCTGTTGACCTGAGACTGAAACCGTTTTCCTCACCCTGATATGTATCCAAATAACATTCGTTCATATAGCTGTTTGTTGCTATGCTGTAAAGCTATATGATCCGGTTTTTATATAGCCGACTCATAAGAATAACTGAAGTGCTTGCATCTTGCAATATATGTCTTCTTGTGATCTTGTAAACATAGATAACTTACAACACAGATTACATGACCTTAAAAAACCATCATGATAAGTCCCTTAGCCTATTCGATTTATGCAACCAAAGTGGTCACGTTTACCCATTATTTACTGTTATCATTTTGACTGCTAAGAACTCACAAAATTTTCGGTTGAATCACTTCACTGAGATCCAAATGAGTACAATAAATATTTCTAAATGGTGTTTGAATTTGAACGCTACTCTTTAACAAGTACGAATGTTGACCGCAGCCATTTTGCCATAATCAAAAAAGCTTCCATTTAACTTTATACTGCATTAAAGGATTATTTTGAAGGCAACATTTTCATATTATAGTTAACAAACCGATAATACAAATGTATTAACAGTAGGGCGATGCATTTGCGGGTGATTCCAGCTTTGTGTTCGATTTCACTCAGTCTCTTTTTCTTCAAACCTCAGTTTGAAAAGTGCTATTCAAACCACGAGAAATCGTCATCCATTGGATACTTATGCTTTCAATCTGGCTTCGCATCAACTAATCTGTGAGATTCGTACTGTTAGGCGATGTTCTTTTATGCCTCTGTTATTAAAATACCATTGGTATGCTGTGTATTTTCATCTTTGACATTCACGCAGTCGGCGTACGCCTGGAGGCTAATCAGAATGAGCTGAACGCTTTGAGAACCCGACTGGAAAATGCCACGAAAGATACGCTCCACACACAACAAGCGTTCAGAGAATTACAAGCCAAACAAAAAGCGGAAAGGGAGGTATGGGAACAACAGCATGGCAGTTTGCGAGGTGAACTAGCAGGTAAGTGAGCTGCTTTTATTGTTGAGATCGGTGAACGCCTGTCTCAGCAGACAATGAGCTGACTAACCCTCCGTAAGCTATCCCAGTCTGCAATGTGAGCGGGAGTCCAGCATTGGTCAATTTAGAGTGGTGCTGGCAAAGCTGATTTAGGAAGTGTTGATTTCGTCCGACCAGTTTTATTGCTCTGCATAGTTTAGCTTGTTGTTTGTGTTCCCAGTTCAACCCGGAACTGGTTTCTTTTAGTTCTATAAAGTCTTTCCTCATAACTTATGTAGACCACTCAGAAACTAGCCGTTTCATTTGTCTCTTCCAGCGTTTAGCCAGTTTCCCCAAACTGAACTGCGTACCGTTCATGTGGCTCTCTCTATTGTCATGTCGGTTTGCGTGCCACCAATCAATCGGTCTAACCAGGGATCGGATGCGTCTAGTGGACGGACGTTATCTGTGACACCAGCTGTGGCTTTGGGGCTGAGTTGTGACCATGTTATGGAATAAGAGAATGTGTACGTGAGCCCTTCACTAAACCAAATCGTCATCCGTGACGGTCAATTACAGCCACATAACCAAATTATCAAGTCGAGTAATGTTCACAAACTTTGTATAGTTTGGAGTATGTTCGAAATCTTTGGATTTGTTTTTAACTGTCATTATCGACAACAATCAAGTGAAAATAACCTACGTAGTTCACTAGGAGGCAAATGGAATAAAATCTAAACAGCTTCTTTTATACAAAGTTAGTTGAAACTACTAGCCTCTACATAACCGCATTACCGTTTTTGAACCCAATGGATAAAAATAAGCGCCCGTGGTTCGAATTACCATAAGTTGTCTTTCTGGTTTATTTGGCCAATATACCCAACGATATGGCTCACACTAAAGGAGCTGGGTATTCACTCTTACTGGTCCATTTATACACTTTTTGCATACGAGAGGAGCTAGCCAGCCGACCTGGTTGAAGTTGAGCGATAACACAGTCTATCGACGTGTATAATGACAACTTCAAAATTCATATCCAGTCAGCCAGGTTATGAGAATGCATAATTTAAATGAGACTCAGTTGTAAAAATCTGGACTTCGGCTGGATTCGAACCAACGACAGAAACAACATGTCCAAACGCCAGAAGCTCAGAAATTTCACATCTGGACCTAGTCATTCACCCAACCAACTGTGTCATACAGAATCCACCAAATCATCCGGCCGATTGATTGCCAAAGCAGGATTTATCGATCAGTTCGCAATTGAGTCTCCTCTAAATTTTCAAGTCTGTCAAACTACTTGTCAGTAGTATAATGTTTAATCTCCCTAATGTAGAATCAGCCAGGATTCACCGCTATACGCATTCTATCGAGATATCTGTAAACCTCTTGATTCGGAGAAGAACAAGATAGAATGTTGGAGGTTTACTCAGATAAAACGGGTTTTGTACACAAACAAATAATGGTTAGTAAATTAAATAACTTACAACCAAGTGAACTGTGAGCACCAGATTGAACCGTCAGCAGGTATCAGTCAATAATGCCGCAACGTAGGCAATTTAATGAGGCGGTACAAAAGAATCAGAAAAGGGAGAGTTCAAACGAGAGTTCGTGGTACCAACTCGGAGTATGTTACCTGTAACAATGTGAGAATTGTTTGACCAGTATTTAATGGAAACAATACATGTGGACATATATATAAAACCTAAAGTACGATAATTTAACCGGTGGAATATAGGTATGAGAGTAGTTGAGGTTGACGTCGTGCAGGCCACCGGTTTTGGATGGGTAGTCGGGTGGTAGAGTCACCGGAGAGCATGTGGAGGTTCGGTGATTTGAGCATTCTGGCGGAGCCCTGTACCATCGTACTCTCAATTTCAATTGTAGTGATCTGAACGTAAGTCTACATTGATTCCAGCCAGAATCAACACCTAGATTGGTCAATGGTTCTCAATGAATCTGTGATAATGGATACTAGTTACGGACTGTATGTATATATGTAGGGTTTTATAAATCCTGAGGTAACAGGATCAAATTTTTCTAGTTCAAACAGAAATGACACACATATGATTATGTAAATTTCTGGTTATCACTCCACTTTTTCGCCCAAATACCCAGAAAGGCGATGTACTTGTTTAACAGTGTGTTGGTGTGCTAGTATTAACCATCTACTAGATGAACTTGAAATTAATTGAGTGGCGTTGTACTTTTAGTGATTAGTTCATACTTTCTTTTTCGCCGATTTGTTAGCAATGAATGTTTGTTATGAATTTGAGTATGACCCATAGGTTCATTGCACTGAACCAGTGAATGTTGACGGTAACCCCATGTGGCCGCTTTGCTTTCAAAAAAAACTTCATACGAACCAATGACAACCAGCTTTTGATCTAACCAATTGTGAACTACATGGCTAATAACATTTCGAATATTCCTCACTATTATACCACTCCGTTTAACTTGAATCTACTGAAAACACGGCTTTATTATGATTAAAGGAGTAATATAATACTAACTAATGAAGTGTGAATGTCAACAGAGTGTATCCATCCAGTCTGAGATGATAAATAGCCATTTACGAAATCATTTTATAGCCTGATGTAACCCACCTTCACAAACGGATAATTTCAACAGTTTCTATATTCTGATTGTCTGGATATCTTTCATTTTAAGACCAAATGAGACAGACTGCCTGCTTATAGTACATCTTGGTTACTGGGCTGTTTTTTTAAGCAATACAGTATGTTTTTGTCTATAATGGTATGTCCATTACAACCAGATTCATCGTGCCACAGTCTGTCTGACTGTTCATCAATCTAATTGAATGAATTACCAGTTTAAGTTCAGAAAAACGGAGTCAAACTTTATTTGATCTATTACCGGTGCTGTTGGTCAGCTGTTTGTTGTATGCTGAAGCGTGCTTACCGTATGTTTACTTCAATATGGTCAGACTTATTTCCCGCAGTCCAGTGATTATTTTGTTCACGTCCTGTTTGTTTTCTTATTCACAAGCTAACAACTGTTAAGGTTTACGATTTCTTTTTTTGGAGGGGAAGTATATATTATACTGAATTGGTCAGAACCGGATGTTTGTATGTATTCTTAGCCACTTCTAATCAGTTACTTTCCTATGGACCTTAAGAGTAGGGAGAATCTGAATACCAAATGAACCGGAGAAATTATGGGTTTGGAAGCATCCGCTTTACCCGAAGCGGCGATTCCGACACTCCCATACGACTGCACGAAATTATGTAGCTGAGGTGATTAACTGCTCATCACGTAACTTTTTCACTAACCAACAATACCATGATGGTGACATACATGCCGTTCTACCCCCTTGAACAGACGGTTTCGGCATCAGTAAACGAGCAGTCTAACTGACAGAGAAACCCCCAGACTCAAAATTAGTTGAGGAATGATCACCACTCGTGATTCAGTTGTTCAGTATAGACGATCATGGCTTATTAACAGCTACATGTAGGTGTAACTGACCATGGTTGGCGGCATCCGAAACGGATTGGCCTGTCACAGTGACCAAAGCCAAAGGACGCCTGCGCTTTCAACCATCACCCCAAGTGGCTTGCGCTGCACCACTTGCGGTTCCACTCACACACCACGTGTCCGATGTAAACCCAAAGGAATAAGACCAGTAGGTGTGTGAGTGAGGCCTTTGTGTCCAGCCGGCCAATGCTGGTTAGCCAATTGAATGGCTAGCACGAAAAGGAAACCCTCATCTCTCGGAAAATAAACAGTGAGAGAGACTGCAATGACAAGATCTATACTAGGAAGAAAGATGTGTGAAATGTAATGCAGGAAGCATTTCAGTATGCGAGTGCATGCTAGTGCATTCCGGGGAAGATAAAGTTGCAAAACAAAACTCAAAGGTGAACCATACGGTAAGTCACTCACACACATCAAAATGCTCTCCTGTAGCCGACCTAACCGACACGTTCTAACCTCTAGGTCATTGAGTGGAGTTAAATGGGTAATAACTGTGTTCTTTCGGGGCGATCAGGAATTCTGCTCATCACTCACAAACGAATGTATCTGAACGTTTGTGTATGATAAGTCAGTCATGCCTGGTATGGGGTCAGTGACACGGTGGTCAAAACCGTTTCATCAGAAAACCACGGAAGGAGTTCAAAAAACTGCCATGGTAAGGATATGCACTAGTAATAAGCACTAACAAATGCAAAAATAGAGTACAGTGTCTCCTTTCGAAAGGGGGTGAGTGAAATGTCTATGAGAATGTGACAATTGCAATCAAGCGTATTCAAGTTATATATTCTGTTTGTGCCCCGTGTGTGTAATTTAGTGACAACGACACTTTTCAATGCATTGAGAAAGTTTGACAATTAACCAAAAACGTTTCGTGAAACTGTATCATAATTCTCCTGGTTTTTTCTTTCATTCATATCAGTTTCACAGCACAAACTGCAAGAAGAATGTAAGCGTACCGCTCAACTAGACTGTGAACTGTCCGATTCGAAGAAAGTTTACCAGTAAGTTTGATGGTTTTGGTTCCATCATCTTTGTTCGGTCAGAGTGATTAATCAAAACTACAGACATTTACAATTTCAATCATGTCAGTTCCTTCTAGCTGGCGAGTGTCAACGGCAGTTATCCTCTATGATCACACAGATAGAATTCGACGTACACTGTTTTTCAGTTGAAACAAAGCATTTTTATTTCATAAGCTGGGAAGGCATACATACGAGGACAAGCGTATATCATGGCAGATGATATGGTACTGATAGGATTAAACCAAGTTAAACACTTCGAAACTAACTCAGATTACAACTGATGTAGGTTCATTATCGAACTAACCAAACTGTGCGGACGTTAACGGACAACAGTTCATCAACAATTTCAGTGAATCGCTGACAGATTATGGCGACAAGTGCCTTCCGCTTGTTACAACTAGGTTTTCTCGTATTCACACATGAAAATAGATACTTGTTGTTTGCCAAAGACGTGCAAAATGTCATCCAGTTGAAGTTGGCCGCACAGCCTGAACTGTACTATTTGTGACATCACGTATTGAAGGGCAACAGACCCCGGTAGCTGACCTCGCGACATTTGTGGACAAAATTCATGGGAATGTCATGATGCGGGACTTAAGAAGGCTCTGACCCCACTTGCTCGCCAGCCTAACGTTGATCATTTACTACTGTGTTGTATTACTTATGTGTTCCCGCGTCAGCCGAGAACCGCTTCTATTTTGCTCCGTAATGTTAGTGCGTTGTTGAGAAACAGCGTTTGTCATCTACGTTACCTACGATACTGATGGACTGGACTGAAACCATAATAGCAGCAATGATCGGAAAAACTTCATCAGAAAAGATAACGATCGATTACATAGTCCATCAGTGATTTATTCAGTTTTTGTTGTGTAGACGGCGGCTGAGTAGGAAATGCCAATGAAGTAAATTTTCTCGCTTCAGTTGTATGCATTTGTTTTGGACTGTTATTTAATACAATTTGTCAGCTCAAGGACCACGTTCAGTTTATGTTTGTTTACTGTCTCAAATGCCGTTGTGCAACACAACACTGCTAAACGTACGATTAAACAACTATCTCTGAAGGTGATGGAAGTGTACCGGGCATGGGTGAGAATCAGAACAGTAAAATCGCCATACAGCCCTACTACCACTCATCTTGTTGATATGAATCATCAAGCTAACCTGAGTCCTTCAGTGGTATGTTACCAGCCGCAACCGATCAAACAACGCTACTAATCAACAGCTGAAGCAGTCTAAACTGGGTTATGTAAATACTCGCTATATTGCAATTAGTCACCTGGTAGGACAAGCGATTATTCCAACACCCAGTGAAATATTTCAACACGGGGGTGATAGATAGTCAAATCGCACAGCGGACGGGTCATGGACAATATGAGAGATTGAACGAGCCATCCCTTAACAAAGTCAAGAAACGACGGACAAAAATCCACGAACGACAACGCTAGCCAAATGACATGAACCAGATGGAAGTGTACACGACGTTAAAATGGAAAATTGCTGCGTTGTGGGTAGGAATTCCCGTTCATAATCACGAATGCAGAAGTGACAGAAAACTGGTGAATTGGACAGTAGAGAGTTCACCTTAGTGTATAACTTATGCTACAGTAGATTCCTATGAAGTCCGGTCAGGGGGGCGATCATCGGCTGCGTTAGGTACGTTTTTAGGAGTAGTGTAAAACTATATAGGTTTCGGTGTGTCGTATTTTGCCACAGCACACCCCACTGTTTACAGAGCAGTTAACTAAAACTCTGATTTATGTTGATCATCATCATCATCATACACAAAAATAAATCAGCGGTTCAACCTGATGCCTAATGTGCCAAATCTCCAATTCATCGTATTGGTCTGTCAGCAGACCTTTTACGCCATTATCAACAAAGTTTATCATGTTCGGATTTGAGGTATGCATTCAGCGTTATGAGCCAAGAACACGGATGGCACAAGGGTTATTTATTCAAGAAAGCAATATATAGGTTAAACGCTTAGAAAGTACAACAAATAAAAACACTCATCTGCAGACAGTACTGGGCCCATACCGTCACGGTTGTTACAGACTTCAATGCTCAGTTCTTTCACGTAGCAAGGACCATTCTGTGCGACGCTGCACTCCGATGTTTCTTCCTGTATTTCTCTTGCGGCTACTTCGACGTCAAAATGCATGCTCTGGTCTTACAACTGAATAGCAGTCGTATGAATAGTATATTACTATCGCTCACCCTCACTACATTAGGTAATGTGTCTTGGATTGACGCCAGTCCTGACAATAGTCCACGAAATGGCGGAGTAGTAAATAGGTACAAATGTGAGAAGGGAAACAGAAAAGAGAGAAAATGAAAAATACAAGGGCGCTTCGTGAAACAGAAGAAAGGTGAGAGTCAAGACTGTTGTGGATTTCAGGACCGCCATTGACAGCAAGACACTCCCATGTCCGAGAGCGTTGTCAGCTAGCAATCTGGATGATCCCAAACTGTCCAATTGGGGAGACAGGATCTATCAACTCTATTCAAACGAATAGTCGAGCTTTTCATAGTCCATGCTCACGCTATCGTCAGGCCGCCGTGTGGTTTCCTCCAACAATCGTCTGCCATACTAAAAAACGCGTAGTGCGGCAGATGCTGCTCTGAAATAAGTATTAAGTGAAATAATCAGCAAAAACTGGGCATTTTCCTTACTGCGGTTAACGACTATGAACTCCCACATTTCTCAAGTATATGCTGAGGGACTGTCGCGTTGCTCATACAGTTGGCCAGTTTGATGACCGCTTCAGCCAAGTAACTGGATCCATTGCAACAACAAAAGAATCGTTAGCACTTTAAGTCCAAATTGGATGAGCCCTTGTCTGGCGGATCGTTGTAACTTCTTTTAAGACCTTTACAACAAAGCGTAACATGGAAGCCGTTGTTTCTTTCCTGTCACTTCATGTACTCTTATCTCCCGAAAAGTCATCCAAATACCCATTATATGACTAAGCACAGTGATAAGTACCAGAAGTTACCAACTTTGAGGACTAAGTCACGTTTACGTTTTTCTTGCTCACCCACGTGACAGTGAGGCATTTTGTTTGAGAATAAGGGCAAGTTCCTGTCTCGTGTGGTCACCTACTTTTTGATTTTCCATAATTTCTAACCTTCAGGGAAAACGTGCGCCAACTGAAGGCAGAACTGGCCGGGAAGGCAGCAAAGTATGAGGAACTGCAGATCAAATTTAGCAGGTAAACGAGTATAGAAATTTTGTGCTTAACTTTGATATTTGAGTTGCCCGGTAGAGTGAGAACACCGTCTGAATTGTGGAAGCACGTCAGTGCATATGTCGGTTAGGTGCGTGCCCAAAACTGGTGCTTTTAAGTTAATATGATGCTAATCGTGAGGAGTATGTTTTCCTGTGTTTCACTTATCACCGATTAGATCCAGGTTTTCATAATGACTATAAAATTACTCATAATTTCATCGGTTTATGCTGAAAATAGAACGTTTTTCTTGTGTTTATGACATTGTGGTGGTCGGGAAACGGTTTTGTTGGACAGTTTATAACTGTTAACAAAATAGTCACATCGGAATATAACACTAAAACAACATTCCAACCCATGTACATCTGGTGACCTGTCGCAGTAAGCTGGAAAGGTCATAGGAGTTGCTTCTCGCGGATGTGTACAATTCTAAAGGTCTCAACCGATCTCGCTTTCACTGCAGAACTGAACAATGCCTTCTAATATGTCCAGATAAGTCAAGTCCACGTATAATTTTGTTAGATTCAGAGAATGTCCCCTAACCGTTCTTTCCCGTTCAGAGAAAAGAAGGCTGCTAAGGAATTCCAAGTGGGGATATGAGGCATTTTACGCCTGCAAAACGAATTTGGGTCGTGTAGTTATCAGTCATGTAGTTCCTTGTACTGGTCGGATTCTGGTACAAAATCTATCAGCTTGTGTACTACTTGGTGCTATTTGGCTGGGCAAAACCTGCAATTTAAATTCAATTAGAGAAACTCACCGTTCAGTCGGGCGGTTTATTTACGCCACTAAACCAGAGAACTGAAATTGGCTTCAAGATCCTGGGCAAAATCAAGTGGTTTGAGCCTGACGTTGTCTACGATTTTGCAAAGGTTGTTGGTTAGAAGCACTGCTTGAGATAGCGGTGTACCACAGTTACTAGCCTGCCTACATTTGTAACATAACGAACTTCTTCGTCTAGCTACGTACGATCAATTTGTATATCTCTTTTTCCTCTGGTTTATTGCACATTCCTCTCACGATAGGCAACGGTTCGGATCATGATATTTTCCGGTTTGTCTCATAATGAAAGAATGAATGAAACAAAAGCTAATTAGGTATGATAAATCAAAAACAGAAAATGATAATTAGCAAACGATTCGTCTTCCTTATACCTTAGATTTGGACACTTGTGATAGTATAGTCGGTTACGCGATTACTGATGGTTGTCCGTCAAAAGCATACACCAACTTTGTCCTCAAGGTAATAAACAGTCTTCTGAATGAATCGCCAAATGCAAATGTGGTCGAAGTGGGACTCCCTAATGAAGGGATATTCTTATGCCCTAAATTCTAATTTCTGTGGACGTTTGAATGGACTGCCAACTGAAGCAGTCTTTCTAGATTCTACTGAGGACTTTGATAGTGTTGATCGCTTTAAACTTGTGAGACATTTCCTTAGATGTTTCAAGAATTACTTTACCTGGTGTAGGTTTACCCTAGATGTTACCTATCAGACTGTTCTTTTTCAACCAGCGATGTTTCGCTAGGTTACATCCTGGCTTCCACCTTGCTCGTTCGATTTGATTTCAGTTCACAATTACTGCCCTGCGCAGACAAATCTAGCTGACTGAAGAAAGTCCAAAAGAGGTCGATGCTTTTCAGAAAGACCTAAGTTCCCTAATGAAGTGATCTACTCGTAACCACGTGTTGTTCGACCCTGTTAAATAAAAAGTTGTACACTTCTCCCATCGAAAACAATGCCGAATTTACTTGGGTGATCTCATTGTTAACCTTTTCTGATTAAAAAAACTTTTAAACTTGCAAAGGACTTAGGTCCGTTAGATGATTGTGATTTTTAGCAGACAAAACGTAAATGTCACTGAAACTTCGACTAAGAATCTGGGAACGATTCCGCTGTTAAACCTCCTTCATGGTGCACAGATCCATTATAGCTTCTACCTCGAAACAAACCTGCAAGGTTTGTTTCAAAGCGTTGACAGGAAGGTTTCTAGTAAAGTCATGGGTGCCCAGATAAATTCACCCAAAAAGGTCGGTAGCATATGATCACTTTTCATTGCTCCGCAGGCACCTGAGGGGAGAATTATTCACAGAGTACAACATTTGGCACACACAAGACCCACCGGTAGCGGCCCACCTTTGGTTGAAAAATGGCGGAAAGATGAGTTTTAAACGGACAAGCAACTATGGGGACAGAACCTCTCGGTTAAAGTATGCCCAAAGAGAACGCCGCATTTGGACAGCGCGTGCAGTGGTCACGACTGACTCGGCTAGGACATTCGAACGCGTATTCGACCAATGCCTTGGCGACACTCAGCCAAATTCACAGTTTTCTTGATCACCTCCCTAGTGCACTGTTCGAGGGTCATCATACACATATGTCTCTCTGTGTGTTTGCTCGCTGTTGTGTGTTATCCATTTGTAATAGTCTGTTGCCTCTGTGTTTTACGTCTCATTCAATTTTTATCTCCTTCGACTGTTGCCTGCAAATCTGTAAACTGACAAATAAACTTTAATCGGCGGTTAACGCGCAAATAAGTCTTTCCCTTCTTCATGAGAACTCAGGAACCTGTTGCATTTATGAAACCTGTCGATGTCCAAATACCAGTCAGCTTTCAAATGTTTTTTCATGATTATCGCGCTAGTAGACGTAAGTCTAAATTAATCAAGTTTTGTTTTACCTACGGGGTCGAGGAAGGCTTGACAGTTGTCAGCCAAAGGTATTTTCACTATACGAATAGTATGATGTATTTACTTTTAATGGAAAGAATTACACAGGGGAGATAAGAAAGGATTACTGACGTGATTGCTGACACGGATGATGTGCTTTATCTATCAGACAGATGTCGGAGAATCAGCATTCTTAGGCTCAGTCAGTATTCTTAGGATTTATAATTTCAATTCTTTCGGACTAATTTAACAATAAGATTCTTTGGGTTCGCTAATTGACAACGGACATTCTCGTGAAATTTGACAATCTGTTGAAGTCAATGATGTTTGCATTGACCGAAGAGTATGCCTTCTAGCTAAAGCACAGTCTGTCAGGATGCCAACAAAACTGTTTGTGAAATAATTAAAAGTCACTTGAACAAATGTGTAAATAAATGAAGATGGGATAAAATTGTCAACTCTTACATCCTATGAGTCGGATATTAATTTGTTCAATTAGCTCTTCCACTCATATAATCACATAGCAATATGATAAATGTGACTATATGCACATAAGGTCTCCCGAAATCCGCGATGATCCTGTAGTCATAGTATATATATGGTGTAGTATATAGTATATACAGTAGATATATAGTACATATATATACGTGGTATGTAGTATAGGCCCGACTCACCTTCAAAACCAGTACAGGAGTACCATTTCTACGACGATATACATATGACATTAAAAACACAGCTAAGTTGAATAACGCATAACAGTTTAGTGAATGTCACGGTATGTTTGCCTCTGGCCGGATCGGACAAAATCAAGTCCGTTTGATAGAAGTGACTCGTGTAGGAAATAACAGAACAACGTAGTCGAGAAAGCACATGCGATCTGTATGATGGACGCACTGAACGTAATTTTAGAAGGTCAGTTTGACTCTTACCAAGACAGGTGCTAATGGTTGTTCCTAAGTAACGTCGAATGTTTTGCCCTCTATTAGTCAACAACAGCTGTCTGTGAATGGTTACATGTCTGAGACAGTCTCTCACGAAAAACCACTGCTATAGAGATATCACTTTCACTTAGTTTCGTGAAGCCTGCATGGAAATTGGGGACCTGGCTGAGACCGCCTCCGGATCCGATCAAGGACTATGGAGAGATTACGGTGTTCATCTTCAAAAAATTACCTCCAAATGTTTAGAATTCAGTGTACGCGAGTCACATAGCTTTTACAAGAACGCAAGTCACTTCATTCATTTCAGTAGAATTTAAACAACAAATGAGTGATGGAATATCAGCTTCACTTCAAGATCACCCTACTGAATTACGTGCAGTTTATAGCTGGGCGGTAACCCTGTTTTGTTTACCCGATAAAGTCTGCAATTCAGGAATGACAATTCAAGTGAGGAAACTTGCATGAACCAGCTTATTACTTATTCGAGAGCAATTCAGTACGCTGAGAATATTTACCTTCGATCACCATAAAACGATCCACCGATGTCTGCTTTCAATCGCTCGTATCGAGTGGCACCAACGAGTGAGTAACGAGGAGGTTAGGAAGCGGGTGTTTGGCAATGATTGTCAAATGAGTTCTTTCGTTCAGTCCTTACACTTGCACAGACTTAGATGGTTAGGTCATGTACTAAGGATGCCAGCTAGTCGTCTGCCATACCGAGCAATCCTTGCCGACGCTGCGGTCGATTGGCGCAAGGTGCGAGGTGGACAGATGATGACCTGGCGTAGAGAAATGAAATCGTTCACGAAGGGGTTGACCAATATAGATCGGGTTCGTCTGCCGGGCTGAGGACCTCATGACTCATGGAGTCGGTGGCTTGAGATGTTAGGTGAGATGGTGGCTAACCGAGCTCAGTGGCATGAATGTTGTCGTTGTTTGACCGAGTTGTCTGTGAAGTGAGTGTACTTAATTACGCGGGGCAGCGGAAGCCGTGAGGAAGTTGTCTTGCTGATGACGCCTTACTTTCACTTACAGCTCGGTCGTTTGTTTGCAGGGTGTAGGCGCCTTGATGTTGTATGTTCGAATATGGACGTAGATATTTTTGGTAGTTAGGTCCTCCTACCTTTTTTTCCTCTCTCTTCTAAAACAGAGTTTGTTTCTTCTTCTTCTTCGTGGTTGTGTGGCAGTTGAGCATCAGCGTGAACCACTGATTTATCGCTGTCTATGATAATGATGATATTCCAAGAAAGAGGTACGGTGTGCAAAACGGTCATAGTGAATATGAAAATATGCTTCTTATTAGTTTCCTGGATGAGCTGGGTCTTTCTTCCCTCAGAGACCACTCCGAAAAGTAAGCAGCTTTGGTCGGTCTTGTAGCTGATCTCCCTTGTTTTTATCAATCATGAACAGAAACCATCAAAACTCGCTAAGAGATAATAATGCGTGCACAGTGTCTGTCAGTTTTCCTCAGATTGCACCACGCGAACAGAACGACTAAGATTGAAACAGAAAGTGCATCCTTGTTATCCAAGAGAGTTAACGGGCTAAGGGAAATGTAAGAAAAAGTATTCCTCATCAACTGCCCTTTTGAAACGGAATAAATCTGATCGCTCTCAGGAAGTTTCTTACAGATTCGATTCGTTTGTCGCAGTTTTTCGTCCCAAGGCTCTGGTGAACAGTGAATACTTCTGACAGCTCAGCAGTCACAACTCTCTGTGGAAATGTGGGTTGGTTTTATGAGGTTGGTCATTTCAGTCACGTAATGTCGAAAATATTAGCCCCAACAGCTTTCTATTGCGTCATCGGACGGTATGCAGACCTGGATGGTAGTGTCGACACTAAGTAGGCTGACCAACCATGTGTGAGCCTCGTTACGGTGGGACACACCATGGATAACCGACATAAATGAACGTGTTTCAGACAGTGACCAGCATTTTGCACCGTGAAATCTTCCCCCCCGCCTTCGAACTGACAGACGGACAAAAACTTAATTAATTGTATTTCAGCCTGTCCAAGCACACACGGAACGTGTTCATCGTCCCCATAGCTATCACTCATGACTGAGATCACAATGCAACATAAAGGGAACTGGGAAGAAGAGGACGATCGTACGAGGTCCACGGGACTCATCGAATTTTACGGTGGGTTATGTTTAGCCGATCTTGTGTGTGTGAACACTCGGATTTAAATAGTGTATTCATGTCTGGACTAAAATGAGTTTCTGAAGTAAAAAGATGATAGGTATAGACGTAAAGTTGCATACAACTGGATTTTCAACAGATGGATATTAGTGTTCAATAACAGGCAGAGAAGAAATATCATACAACCGCTGTCCGAAGATCACTGATATCGAAATACCATGAATAAAATGTGATGTGCTTCTCATCTGTTAAACGTAAATTATATAAGGTCCGAATCTGAATACCCTCCAAGTTCTTCCTGTTACAAATTTGTGAATGAAGCCTCTTTGTGTTTAAGCTTCAGGACTTTCCTGTGCAGTGTCTACGATTGTTTTTATGAGCCTGTAGTCTGCTAATTTATTAAAATACAGATCCACTAGTAGGTTTTCTTTCAATGACGGATCCCATTCCTCCTACCACACAATAATGTTAGTGTATATGCACTGGTCTAGGTTCTGGAAAAACAATTGAAACCCTTCATAATGAACATTCTAGCAACCTCATCGGATGTCTATTTAATTCTCTGAACAGATCAAATGAATTAACCCCTTTATTCTGCTTCAATAGTATGACTTTGAGTTATCAACCTAGTGAGCCAGCTCAATCCCGTCATATGTTAACGAATTTCGCAATGTCTCACAGTTCGCGGTCATTGCTACCGGATTTTGCTGTGTGTGGGATCCACACTAACAGATGAGGTTCTGAACTGTGGTTTTATGTACTGTTATGACCGCAAAAGACGCTTGGCCTGCGAAGTTGGTTATTGCATGAAATCCCCTACAGGTTATGTTAAAACATAGGGCCATGTTATTGATAAATGGATTGAGAATAACACAACGTTGAGCAAGTTGTAATACTCTACGTTCCAACCACTTCTGTTAGCCTTCCTCAGGGGTGTTGTAATTGAAACCACACTAACAAAAGAACAGAGGTCACGCAGAATTCGCCGTGATTAGGTCAATCTGCGCTGCAACTGAATTGGTTGATCGAATCGTTTACCCATTGGGTGGGAGTAAGATTGATGTAGATAAGATTCGTTTGTGTCTGGTGTTGTTTATCCATCCACGCCACACTGCAGACAGGGGTTTGCTATCATTGCGATTAACACAAGCGTGTTGTGTGTAAATGGTGAGAGCTTCAGCGCAGCAGCGCTCCATATGGGAAAGCTTCTGAAGTTGATACGCATCCTTAGGAGGAAACGTCATATGCCTCCTGTGTTCGGCAACAAGTATTTTCAGTTGTGTGCTTGTCTCTCCTACGTAGCTGGTATTGCAATCACCGCATTCTACCATACTGAAGCAAGGATAAGGGAAGTTTGAGCCTTATTTAGATTCGAACCTGCGACAGAAACAAAAAGCTCAGGCGCGATAAGTTCTCTACCAGCTGAGCTAAGAAACCACACCGAAAGTTTGGGAATTTCACATTTGGACTCAGTTGCCTACCCAATCCACTGTGTCATGTGGAATCCATCACATGATTCAGGGGATTAACTGCGTAGATTTCTATAAAAACTCACGTTGGAATCCACCAACACCATCTTTGTTTACTGAAACCGCATTAGTGACGTAGGTTTGAATCTAGCAACAATTTTTCACAATTGGGTCTCACCTGAAGTATGGAATGTCACAAAACTGATCAATAATGCAACTTACAATGTTTTTGAACCCTGTCGAATACCAGACTTTAAACACACACTTTTTAACAGTGCCTCCTTGGTGGGTTATCTATACCACAAAGTGACTTTAGAGAGTTGACTTTCAGTCTAATTCCATATCCCCTTTTCATAAAAGGCTGCAACATGATTTGGACAAATCAAACGATGACCTTGCACGTATGGAACGGACGAGTGCAGAAATGGAAACTGATTTGTCTTCTCAGTTGCAACATTCCCGCGGTAGGTATTTACTTACTTTTCTCCTCACGATTGTGACAGATTTGATCAAGGCTTGGTGTCATTTGAAACTTATTAGTTTACTAGAAATCCAAGAAGTCGTAACAAACTTACGATTATCAATAATAACGGTATGACACTCAAATTGAATCATTGTAACTTGAGGTTTTTAGTTTTTTGCAGTCAGTATCACCAATTTTAACTAGACGACTCACCAATACAAAATCCAACAGAATAAACAGAATAACGAAGAGCAAAACAACTTTTTTCCGTAACACATTTGAACAGGAAAATCAGAAGTAGTTTTTTGCACAGTGTATCTCTCGAACACATTTAGCTGTATGTCATCAGGTATATACTGCAGTCTGTGAGTTTATATAGCAAAGTTCAATGATATTGTGAAGCTACAAAACACAACTACACGCACACTCACACACGTCAACGCACATAAGTTACCAGAGCAATCTGCTACTGACAAACAAGTTGTTCTTTATGCAGAGGGGTGGCTTCTATTTGTTAATTGCAACCGCCTACGCGTACCGGAGAAGTCATCAATTTTTTGTTGCACAACACATCCGAAACGCTTTCTCCAGGTTCAGTTGGGGTCGACAAGTCAACAGGTGTCGAGCAATCGATGACGCCGGTTCCTTGTGACTTGTCACATTCTTACTTGAGTCCGACATTGTGGTATTTATGATCGTTTTGCGAAACCGTGGGCCCACTTTAACATAGACCCACTGGGGCAACGAAATCGCCCGATTTAACTCAAACGGACCATAGCCCAGGTGTTCACGAGCCCACTCTTGCCTTGGTGGTTTGCAGTCTTGTGCATGCCTGATTTGGTTGGGGGACCAGTGAAGGTATAGCCACATAGTTTTTTCCGCTGTACCTCACTACACCAGTTCAATCCACTTCGTTTGGATGACTTCGCGGCATGCGCCAACGATTTTCTTTTACCGATAACCCGAAGTAGGGCAATGACATTAGATTTCACTAAATCAACGGCGACTTGAACAAATACTAAACATGAAAACCAACCTGAACATTTAAATAGTACTCAATGTAAGGATTGGGGGTGGGTGTTAAATACCTTCTATATTCTACAGGATACGCATCGTTTGTAAAATGGTAGTTGCTTAAAGGATGAAGGCTGTAGATGAACATATATTGTCAAATGTTTCATCCTTCGAAATAGTTCCGTGTATGAAGTACAAACCAAGAGTTGATGCGGATTAGTTTCCCTAACACACATGTTTTACCGACAAATGTTTGCTTAGGCATAAAAGTAATGTGATTCAGTTGACCTTACAATTTATCGTAGTTACCACTCTAAATGACAACATCTATTGTAAAACTTATGTTGTATCGTTCCAGTGGTCAATTCTGAGCATCACTTAAGCTGCATCAAAATGTCTCACCGTTACAACTTGTTACTATGATGGCAGCATGTTTTCCAGAGATGAAAAACCGATTAAAGTTACCCTTTCAGATGTGTCAACTTTACTTTGGCCTAAATTTATTTGAGTGATAATCGTGTCGGCACGACACGATTTAGTGATGCGATCGGTTATTTGAAAATTAGTCATAATCTGAATGTTACGAAACTAGTTATGGCTTAGCTTCTATCTGTTGCAAACCGATGGTTGATCACAAGTATCTGTTTATTAAACACTTGCCGTTCACTGATCCTATTATTATTGAGTTATACTGGTAACAGCTACATTAATGTATTTTATGCCCGAAGTTGTTAGTTGGCTTGTGACTGTTTTCACATAACAAATTATCTTGGTAATGAGAGTACACAAAATGAGTGAGTCGACACGCAGCCTGCATTCTTCAACCTATTGATTTAAGTTAGTAGGAAAATGTTACAAGACTTGTTCTAGTCCCGGCAGTGGCGGTGATATCCACTACTGACGAGCTCTAATGAGAGCGAAACGCGAGTCTAGTGCTTCTGCTGTTCGAAAGGAGCCGACTGGATAGTCTATGGGAATGCGACAGCTGCGATCAATTGTGGGTGATGTTCAACTTGAAATAAACCAAATCTCCGACTACTCATCAGTAATCTAAAATATCGCCTAGCAGGTTTAATGAGATCGGAGACCTCGACCTGTCTGGGAAGTCCTAATCGCGGGGTTATCGATTGGAGTTAACAGACAGTAACTGTGTCTCCATTTCGAGACGATCGGGCAACCTGATCATTACTCACAAGCGAAAGTGGCTGAGCGTTCATATATGATAATTCAGTCATGTCTAATGTTAGGTCAATGGCGCAGTGATAAAAACAGTTGCCTCATGAACAGAGTGGCCGTGGTTTTAGTCCCGGCAGTCGCTAGGAGATGCACTGCTGACGAGCTGTAGTGAGAGTGAAACTCGAGTGTGGTGCTTCTGCTGTTCGAAATGGGCCGACTGGAAAGTCTATGGGAATGCGACAGCTGCGGTCAATTGTGAGTGATGTTCAACTTGAAACATGATTTTGCTTTCTCGATTAAAATGGCTTGGGCATGGTTATCCGGCACCTACTACATCGGGCCTTGTTTGTGCTCTATGAACTTGGCTAGAAAGAACAGCACAGTGATCAATCTATGACGATGTACGAGTGTGTTGAAGTCGACCTCGGGTTTGACCTATGCTTACTGTCCTGTTGAAACCAGTTCATTGCATTCTGTTAGTCACAGCAGCCATGGGTCTGTAAATCGGACCGTTAATCACTGCAGCGATCACGTGACCTAACCCATCGGTACAAAGGTCATTAAAAAGGATAGAAATTGATTAAGTAAGACAAAACGGTAGAAACTGAAATGTTACGAATGCAGACACGCCACTCTCTACGAGTTATTGCCATCTCAGAGAGCGTCTCTAACTGGCGATTTGATTGACCACGAAGTTTCAACCGGACGTGTGACTTTTACATACTTAATGGAAAAGTCAGGGTCTAAAAGATATCGAGTGGCACTAATCAGTGACTCTGAGTAGGACGTCGTTAGACATACTGTAATGACCTTCCTTAGGTACCGTACGATAATACTCGGAAATGAAGAGTTTCGACAGCTCTAGGAATTGCATTCCAATCCGAACCTCCTATGAGAGTGCTGAGTAGCTAATTTCGGACTGTTTGTAATAAGCTTTTATTATGCATCGTGCACTAACAGACAGTTAAACAATTACATCAGTATTGTAGAACAAAATCAGATTTAACAGTAACAGCACATATGAATTCATAAACTGTAATCCGATTTAGCCAGTGCTGAACAAATAAACCGACAAATGAAGCAAAATATGGCAGTGAAACTGATTGTCTAATTTTGATGTCGAATCATTCAAACGTCAACTGTTTGATCCACTAATAGGTTGTTCTTTGAAGCCGGAATTATCATAGCTGACGAATCAAACCTGTTTTTAAAGTACACTAATTTTGAAAAAAGAGCAATCATATAACACAAAATAAATCTTTAAAACTGCAGAATCTAATGCAAAACTGAAACAAAAAGGATATTTCTTCTCTTGTCACCACCACATATCTCTTTCCGTTTTCTTTACATAAATGTTTTTGTAGACCGTGAATGTTTTATGGTTTCCTACTAATTCTTGACCTATTCATTGACTAGTGTAAGTGACCCATTCGAAGCCGCTTCCATTTTTGTGTGCCCCAAGTTCTGTATATTCCAGTAGGCTTGTATTTATTCCGAACGGTGTGATCTATTTTATGATTAATGAGCTATGCACATTTTTAACCCAAAAAAAAACAGAATTACGTTAGTGATTATGAAATCTAGCAGGACTGGCTGTTAATCAGGAATATTTCAGCTCGACGTTGGATAGTTAGCTTCCGTCACCAGCTTGACAGACGTTTTAAACGTGCTTCGCACTTACAGTTTTTTAGAGAACTGGAGTACAAGCACGTCACCTTCAGCCTACTGATCTTACGTTATTGTCTCACTCATGTGCCTACTGCATAAAATAGCCGAAGTCAACAACGGTTGTCTGCTGACATGAAATTCACAAATGATCGTCTACAAAACACTCCCATCCTACTCTTATCGGAGCGGGACTTTCAAATTATCAGTGTTCTTTTAACGTACTGTCGGATTTTCAAATAACCTTCATGATTCCGATCTCTTTTCTGTTTGTTTTAGCCGAAAATAATTCATTGCGAGCTGAACTTCAAATCTCCGAGACAAAGCTAGCTGGCTTGCGTGAACAATTGTAAGGTTACGTGGTAAAACCTTACTGAGCACTAGATTTTGCCAAACCTGCTTGAGTAAATTAGTAGTTTTTCCGGTTTCCGTGTACCGCGCTTCTCAATACTCTGGTCTGTTCTTTGAAACGGTGGTGTCCATTTCGTGCATACTTTCTCTACACATACACAGCCGCGTAGCAAAAATTAATTACCAGAAAGATCAGTAGCGCAGTGGTGCTAAGAAAAAAATGGCATTCTATGAAACGTTTCAGACGCTTCCATTATCACAGATATCCTTTTTTCAGCCAAGTGATTACACGAGTACGATGAACCAGTAGGAGACTAATTGAGTTCAGGCACTGTCCTCTGCGTATGGGTGTGCACCTGTGTTTGAGGCCGCCCATCGTATTGACAGGGATAGCCTGTCTTATATAACTCCTGCCGCTTTCACTGGCCTCATTTTATATCCCACTGTGATGTTTAGTCAGATACTTGGTTAGGCCTACGCAAACGGACAAGAGGTTGGCACCATCAGTACGACTGACACAGACAGGACGTGTGTTGATCGCTAGGAATTCATCGTGTATCTGTTGGGTGCAAGACTTGAAACCTTGTTGTAGAATTCAGACGTCATCAAAATCGATTTTATGATCCTCAGCTAACGCATGTCATGCTACGGCCGGGTCACGTTCCCGTTTTCCTAAGCGTAATGCGTCTTTTTTGTGAAAAACTCGTACGTCTTCTTTGTTCCGCGATTCAAACTTTTAATAGTCTGGATGTCTGGCTAATGTATACAGCCAGGCATTTTGTGCAGTTTATCTTATATCCACAACTGGTATGATTTCGCCGGTAGACTGAGTCTCTCGACATCATCAGACAGCGTTATAACGTGTTATCAAATTTAAAAAGTGTACCGATCTCATGGTCTGTTAGATTTTCCTGAATGCTTGAGATGTATCCGTTCGACAGAGTATTCCAACTGAAGTGGTCTAAGTTTTCCTGTCTTCTTTGATTGGTCGTATCACAGATGCGGTTATTTGTTTATCGGAAGGCAGTTTTGGAGATTTGTTATCTTATAACATTACAGATCTTTTTCTCATCATGTTGTCTAGTGGTGAGGCAATTGCAAGTCTGACGTATCGCAGGTGTTCTGAGTCAAAATTCATGTATCACTCAGAGTTTGTTGGTTTGTGGTGGGTGTTAATATCCAACAATTGTTGTACATTTAAGGTCAGCTGTTAATCTAAGAAGCCTACAGCTCTATGCTCATTCTCTGGTTCCATTATGGATATATGGTTGCCGATTTGCTCGTTTAGAAATGGGAAGAAAGTTTCTTTGTGGATAGGCTCTATTGGAACGAATGTGTGGTCTCTAGACCCTGGCCATATGCGTATAGAACTGGTAGAACTGGATAGTGTTATGCAGAAAAGTTTAACAACTATTGGTGAGACTTTTAAACCTATTGCCACACCGTCGATTTGGCGACACAGTGTATTCTTGAACATGAAATAAGTCATGGTTAGACATAAGTCAATGCTGATAGCGAATTTTAGAGGAATTCACTTTGTTTTGCTTCCTAGACTCTTGTCATTGTTTAAGACTGAGGAAAGAAATGTTAAGCTTTCACGTGTCGTCACATTAGTGTACAAAGTGGCAGCATCAAAGCTGATAGCCAACTCTTCCTCCTCCAGTGATACAAAGCCAAAAATGTTTATAAATGAATCGCCATTATGACTTATCGTTATGTTTCTATAAGGCTTCAGAATTGTGTTGAGAAATGTGACAAGTTTGAAATTTGCACATATGGGGTAATCCACAATAGGTCTGACCGGGATATCAGTTTGTGTATTTCTTTTGGTAAAAATTCAGAGCTAGTGTAAACCAACATTTCGGTTTCAGTTCCTGCAGAAGTCCGGTCACGCTTGATTTTGTTTAAGTCGGACTTTACTGGCCAGGAGGTATGCTGGCTGGATAAGTCAGTAGACGTTGCTATGACAACAATATCATTCCATTTTCCTTAGTCATCAGACCTCCAGATAGCTCCATCCGATCTATAAGAGCGATTATTCAAACATCTTGTGCACTCTTAAGATAACTAATCCATTCGTGTACTGTAACAGTAAAATCGATCCGTGCTCGAATGATGAATTTGCATGACTCTCACATTACCATCGAAAATACTGACTGACATGAAACAGATCGCTAAACCCAGATAGTCTGCTACCTATAACAAGTCGCAAAATTCGATAAACACATAGGTTCGACAGACTGATGGATCGAAAAATCACCACCAACCAACGTTCGACTGAAGCGAACAGTCTTTGCTGAGCTAATGGATGTTATCTTCGTTTTGTCACGCACATCACAGCGGATTCGGCCAGTCGACGTAATAACTCTCTTTCTGTTCTGTCTACCTGAGTAGTCTGCTAAGATCTGATAAGTATAGATCGCCTTCTGGTGAGTAATTCGTAAGTTTTATGGTCACGGGTTGAACCCTATTCACAAGTTGAGGAGATCACTCTCCTGGCCAATTTCAAAAAGATCCAATATTAAACTCGCGTTTCTCTAGACGATTAAGATGAATCGGTAATGAAAATAGTGTTCCTCTTGAAGGGAATTTATCTCTTATCTTAGTTTCTGTGGCTTGAATGTTTAATGCAGCCCATAAAAAGCGCTGACGCTTACATACAATTGGATCCAGTGACTGAGTTATCTTGCACAACATAGTATGCACAGCTGAAGGCCCACATGGTCAGTCAGCTTCATTAAGTTATCCCCTATAAAACGTGGTCGTAGAATAGTAGATGGCTTGCCTACCGATTTGTTACTGCTATATAAAATTTTCAGGATATTTGTTTATCTGAAGGAAGTCGTGACTATGGTATTGACAGCCGTTCATGCACGGGGGGTTTATAGGTGATTGCTTCTCCACTCTGACAGCCAAGAGATAATAATGTACACCAACGGGTAGTGTACCTTGTTAAGATAACAGTTCAGAATCGTAGAAATTTGTTTTCTAAAGAACACTAGCCTTCCGAATAGATTTTTGTCTGTAAAAATCAATGTCAAGCCAGTGGCGATCATTATTGTGACAGCAGTAGCCTGTTCTTCAGAAGACATTAGAATCAGTCGGATCACAGTCCCAAACCTTGCGCAGATAGAAAACTGTTTAACGATCTCTCGTCACAGTCATTAAAAAGGGCAATGAGGAACACAACCCATTTTCTCCAGTAGTCGCTTTGTTACTGTTTAATCGTCACGTCTAACTGGGTTCATCCTCTTGACACATTTTCTCAGAAATGACCAAATGGAAAGTAGCATATCGAAACAGCAGGAGACGCTAAAGGAGTCGTTACAAAAATTGGAAATCGTCGAGTCTACGTGGTCCACCAAAGTAAGTTATACCAAGTATGCTTGCAAGAATTTTTTTTTTCCGCCCTGATGCAATCATTCCTCCAGCAAACTAATTGCTGCTTGTCAGTATAATTTTGGTCACTGAAAGGTCGTATGAAACATTCAGTCACTGTACTCGTATCACTTGGTTCTGTTTACCCACAGCCTGTCAGTTGATTACATTGTTAAATACTTAAGAATTCAATTTTGCAAACAGCTGTTTTCGGTAATTCTCATCAGGCTATTACAATTACATAGGGTAAGTGCGAA
>JTDE01001811.1:44841-56330 GCA_014338405.1 Paragonimus skrjabini miyazakii | reverse complement strand
TTGGGAAGACCGTACAAACGTGGTATGACCGTTCCCGTAGGTCTGATACGCTCGAAAGTTGAAGCATCGATATCGTTTGCTTGTTTCATTTGACGGAGTAACTTGGGTAGACTTTTCTCTATTGCTGTCGTTCTATCTTTATCTTTGTCCGTTTTCTGAAACTTTGAGCTATCTGATAAGATCAAAGACATTTTGATAAGGTAATCAGTTTTGTCAAGTAAAACTATTCCCGCTCTTTTGTCAGGCTTCATGATTAAAATATTCTGGTTGGATTGCAACTCTCGTATACTTGTCAAGATTTTGGTTACCTGTGGTCAGAGTTTCTATCCAAGAAGTTGCCTATGGGTTACGCACATTCTATAGGAAGTATGACCCCACCAAGCACTGCTGTGAAGATTTTGATATAACAGCGCAACTTTAACACTGCTGTAATTACAAAAGAGGGTTGGCTAGCGTACTTTTGAGTTCTAGATAGAAAGTATGTGGTAGTATCACTACAATGAAGTAACTATTAAGTATATATTTAGAATACATCCAAACATTGTCTATCAACGATCGTACGCTCCATTGTTCTACTTGGCGCCCTCCTTCTCCTAATCAGGCCTGGCCTCAGACAGATCACGTAGCTGTTAGTTATAGGTGGCAGGATTTCATTCAGGACTGTCGTTCTTATTGTAGCACATACTTGGATACGGACCCCGCGTTGGTACGTTGTCGTTTCATTCTTACTCTTGCTGGACAACGACTCCACCGACAGCAACGACTGGCCGTTGAAAAGCTAGCCATACCGTCGGTAAAGTATACGCACCAAATCAGCTTGAAAAGCTGTCTTAGAAATTCTCATTCCGAAGATCCTAATAGCTACTGAACCGAAATCCCAGAGACAAGTTATGTAGCCGGTAGTGTAGCATGCGGCACAGGATACGTGGGTTAAACAAACATTTGGTCTCGGAGAAATCCCTGGAGTTGTTAGAAGCTGCATGGAACATTCCTACTGGCAACTGATATAACAGGTCTAGGAGAGATATCCGTACGAAGCTGAAACGTAGCCTAAAGGTTGACCGCGATGCTCGGTTAGTGGGGAAAGTTGAGGAAAGGGTGACCACTTTTGCTTCAGGGAACACCGGCAAACTCTTTAGGCTTGTCCGTGCCACTTGTCCCAAGCGGCCGTCTGTCAGCGAAGGTATCAGTGAGACAGATGGCAAACTAATCTATCATCATCATCATAGACAGCAATAAATCAGTGGTTCACACTGATGCTTAACTGCCACACAACCAGAAGGTTGGAGGGTTGGGCGAAACAATTTGAGGGTCACTTTAGCTGGTCTCCTGCTTCTACCGTGTTGCCACTACAAACATGTAGTGTAGCACCCTACTCGGTAGATTTGCAACCTCCGATTGAGACTGAGGTTCGCAATTGTATTTCGGATCTCAAACGTAATAGGGCTGCTGGCCCAGATGACCTCGTGCCGGCACATTTCAAAAAAGGTGGGAAGACGATAAGTGACCTTGACTCAGCTGTTTCAACTTGTGTGAAGGACGGAGACTATCCCTCCGTGCTGGGGTCACGCGAAAATAGTTCCCATATTGAAGAAAGGTATCAGGGGCTCTTGTGAAAACCATAGGGGGATTAACCTGACCCCAGTCATTTCTAGGGTTCTGGCATCCGTTATACTTCGTCGACTCACCGCAGTTCGTGAAGTAAACAGTAGAGAAGAACAGGCAGGGGTTCGTCCTGGCGGCCGATGTATAGATCACATCTTGACTCTTCGTCAAATTCTGGAGCAGCGTCATGTGTATCGTCGGCCAACAATTGCCGTATTTCTCTACCATAAAGGTGCGTTCGCTTCGGTGGATCGATCCACACTTTTAGAGTCACTTAAACGCAGAGGTGTACCGACTAAGTATGTGAACATACTGTCGGCGTTTTATTCCCATACTTCGGCTCAGATTAGGGTTTACGGTGGGCTATCTGACAGTTTCAGCACCATGAGCGGCGTACGTCAAGGCTGTTCCTTTTCATCATTTCTGTTCAATTTCGTCATAGACGAAATAATGGAGGATTGTCCGCGGCATTCAAATGATACCAGCGTGGACGTCTTGCATGGTGAAAGGCTGAGTGGTCTTGATTATGCTGACGACAAAGTGTTGCTGTTTGACAACTTTCAAGCGGCACAAACAAAGCTAAACACTATTTTGCGTTCTGCTAAGTACTTCGGAATGCGCTCTGCAACTTCAAAATGCAAAGTACTTCTGCGAGGTTGCTGTGATTACATAAATGTAAAGTTAGATAATGACGTTATGGAGGTTGTTGACTGGCTTTTATACCCGAGAAGCCGCATCAGCGGTGACAGAGGTGCAGACTAGGACGGTGTTCACTAAACTGAGGCATCTCTGACGACAGAGACGTATACTTCTGATGCTTAAAGGTTGCATATATAAGGCGACAATGAGGGCTATATTGCTTTACTTCAGCAAAACCTGATCGTTCAAGGTAGAAGACGTGAACCGCCTTCAGGTATCTGACCACCGATGTTTGCGTTCAATCGTTCGTATAGAGTGACACCAGCGGGCAAGTAACGAGGAGGTTAGGAAGCGGGCATTTTGTAGTAATTGTCAAATGAGTTCTTTTGTTCAGTCCTTACACTTACACAGACTTAGATGGTTAGGTCATGTACTAAGGATGCCAGCTAGTCGTCTGCCACACCGAGCACTGTTTGCCTACACTGCGGTCGATTGGCGCGAGGTGCAAGGTGGACAGATGATGACCTGGCGTAGAGAAATGAAATCATTCACGAAGGGGTTGACCAATGTAGATCGGGTTCGTCTCCCGGGCTGAGGACCTCATGACTCATAGAGTCGGTGGCTTGAGATGTTAGGTGAGATGGTGGCTAACCGAGCTCAGTTGCGTGAATGTTGTCGTTGTTTGACCGAGTTGTCTGTGAAGTGAGTGTACTTAATTACGCGGGGCAGCGGAAGCCGTGAGAAAGCTGTCTTGCTGGTGACGCCTTACTTTCACTTACAGCTCGGTCGTTTGTTTGCAAGGTGTAGGCGTCTTGATGTTGTATGTTTGAATGTGGACATAGCTTTTTTTAGTAGTTTGATCCCGTCCCGTCCCGTTTCGCTTCTTTTTTCTTCTTTCTTCCCATATAGGGGTTTTTTCTTTCGTGATTATGTGGCAGTTAAGCATCAGTGTGAACCACTGATCTATTGCTGTCTATGATGATGAATGAATGACGTAGATATGTTACTTGCTAGAATGTTCCACCCTTACCTAGATGTTAAATGGCCCCGCTAGGGTAACGAGAACAGGAGTTGGCAAGCTACCAAGTTACTGTGTGTATTGATTGGTTCGATGGTACAGTCATCATTATCATCATAGATGGTAAAAGTACATAAGAGAAGAACAACTAAAGCCAACGGTCAAGAACCAACTGAGAAATCGGCAAGCATTTGTACACGTGATTGATTCGTTTGCTGAGTGACTTATCTGGCATAAGTTAACATGAGCGGTTACGTGTGTATGAATACACAACACAGTCTGTCTCTTTTCGCCCTAACACTAGGTTCCTCTTCGGTTACCCTCAAGTACTCCTTGCTATCTGAACGTAGTAAGGTGCTCTTGCTGATGCATGCAGAAGATTCACAAGAACTTTACAGAATACAAGAAGATGAGAGCATTTATACAGACCTGAACCTGAATTGGTTAGTTTAGATAGAAAAGGTTGAAGACAACAGAATATTGAATGGAAGAAAGCTGGGGGAGAATGAAAAGAAATGAAGCCCAACCCATTGCAGAAGCAGTTTAAATTGTAGCAAACAACAGATGACCAGCGATAGCACGGATATAGAGAATATCGCCGTGCTTTCCCAATGATTCCGACGATGAAAGTTGGTGCTCAGCATGTGTACATCAAGTCTCAACATGATTCTAGCTATTGATGATGTGGTTCTGACAGACTTCGGCTGGCTTTTTCAGAATGAACATAACATGACGCTAAAATTGTTTTCTAAAACTCAGACGGTTCATTCAATGTCTCATCATCATCATCATCATCATCATCATAGACAGCAATACATCAGTGGCTCACAATGATGCTTAACTGCCACATTACCACGAAGAAGAAACAAACCCTGTTTAGGAAGAAAGCAAAAAGATGGGAGACCTAACCACTAAAAAATAGCTACGTCTATGTTCAAACATACAACATCAAGGCGCCTACACCTTGCAAATAAACAACCAAGCTGTAAGTGAAAGTAAGGCGTCACCAGCAAGACAGCTTCCTCACGGCTTCTACTGCCACGCGTCATTAAGTGCATTCACTTCACAGACAACTCAGACAAACAACGACAACATTCACGCCACTGAGCTCGGTTAGCCGCCATCTCACCTAAAGTTTCAAGCCACCGACTCTGTGAGTCGCGACGGCTCCAACCCGGGAGTCGAACCCGATCTACAGTGCCAAACTCCTTCGTGAACTATTTCATTTGTCTACGCCTGGTCGATGTTTCAATCCTGGAGAGGTACCAACGAGATGGTTAGGCTTAGAGAAGGGATATTTTGTGAAAACTGACGAAGCTAGTGGAAGATCCTGTAATCTAAGTTTAAGTTTATCCCGGCACTTCGAAAAGGCATTGGTAACTGCTTCAGTTTACGTAGCCTATCTTATCGGTTTAATTTTGTAAACGAAATATCATAACCCGTTCATGATCCTACGTTGTACCTCCTCAGTGAGAACACTGTCCTCTAAGAAATTGAGCATTTGACCCAGTACGAAAACGCATTACTGAGGTTAACATGATCATAAAAGAAAGCATATATAAACAGCCTAATGAGTAACCTCAAGTATCGACTTCGTTTTGTTAGCCTAAGAGAAGGATGGCCATTTGAAACAATCGTTTCTAGATCCCATTCACAGATGCTGATACCCAGTTCTCATCTCCAAGAAAGTACTCAGTGTAGCCAGAATGACGGAAGTTCATAATTCTACACTTAGTCATGTTGATCAGAAGCTCATCGCCGGCAGCTTAGCATTTGGAAATCCTCACAACAGTCGACAGTTTTTATCTCTGTTACACCATCCACTGTAGGGAAACTTTTAGTGCTCATGACACATAACAGTAACGAAGAACTGACAACTGTGGAATTTTGAGCATTGACGAAATAAAACGTGGAGATCTTAGTGTGGAACCCCCCGCTACACTGGAAACCAAGGGATGAATCTATATCAAAGTCTCGACGGTTGATAGTCTTGACAATTTAGTATATCATCGGATTACAACCCCTGCAACTTAATACTGTTGTATAACAGGCAGGTTCATTTGTGAGTAGTATAGTACATACATTCGGGAACTAAAGTACAAGTCTCAATGCCAGGAAGACGATGGACCAGAAGCGAGTATTGGAATAGTGTGTACGCACTATGGAGGACGTGCCACCAGAGCGAATGACAACATAGTGCTACCCAACCTGTGTGAGTACACCTCAATTGTGCAAATGGGTGTACGTGTTCGTGGTCCTGTTTTAACATAACCTGTAAGGGTTTTCATGCAACAAACTTATTTGTGGTCAACAAATCACAACGGCCGAAAGTGTTTACCACATACGTCCAATGTTCTCATTCCAGGTCCACACCTGCTCACCCTTGTTAGCCCTGCCAATGTCCTTCACTCAAATACCCAGCCGTAGTTATCACTGTTCCGTGCACCTACGTTATGTGAGATGACTTGCTTAGGTGATACTTGTCACCTAAGGGCTTGAGTATAAGGCAAGAGATACCAAGAAACCAGGCCGTACAAGATACAGTGGGGTAGACACTGAGAGTAACGTTATGCTCGATCAATCTAAGACCAAGTGAACGAACGGGTCTAAAACAGTTTGAAGGAAATCACACGAGCCTTGAATGTTAGATGGAAGAACGTGAAAACCAGTCACGCTACAAAGTGATACAAGTGTTACTAAAATTTATAAACATTTTGGGCGTTATCTAAATGGCCGATTCCGCAAGTCGGCAGGTTAACCGGGTATAACAAATCGTGGAGGAGAAAAAGCCCTAATCGTACTTCTGTAGCAGCCAAATTCCACTAACATAGAGTATTTTTCATTTATTACACTCTCACATTCGTACACGGAAGCAGCAACGATTTGACCTAATAGTCAATCAGCTCTCAGTTGCCTGTGAGTCACTGAATTAACCCAGTTTTGTAAACCTGGATAAAAATTCATCCAAGGCGTCATGGTTCTCCTGGTAAAACACCTTTGGATGTTTTCAGTAAGAGCCATATCATTCTAAAATACAATCCTGTGAGTTCAGTTCCATGGGAGGGTGAAAACTGCATGATCGTTGGTGAATTCCTGACAACGTAAACGCGTTGATTTCATCTTTCACACCTTGTTACACCATTCTTTGAAATGTTTCTTTCAGTACAACAAACTGGGAGAGGTTTACGAAGACATTGTGGCGCGTCTTCATCTAGCACAACATGCAAACGAACAACTTGCCATATCTGAGCGGGATGCCCAAGTAGGTTGTTTGGAACTATTAAACACTTGGTTTCATCATGCTACTCAGAAGTCTTCCGACTATATAATATCTTATGCTGTTTGCTCTCAACCGGACAGTCCGGTTTTGCCCATGTATGGAAGTGTCAAACCGACCTGGTCTGAACGAGGTTCGAAAAGGTTCTCTTCTCGTAAGGAACAGAACTTCTTGTCAACTAGAACATCGATCTTGTGAGGATCGTTTGTGACGGAGATTTTTCAATCTTTGCTTTTTTTTAAATAGCTAACGTTTTCCGTTGGTGTGAATGAGAAATCTAACTCAGGATACCAGATCACATTGACTAAAGCGACAACAGCCTGAAATGATCAGTGGCAAATCTTTTTCAAGCTGTTTCTCCCGGATGAACCTGACCAGTGATTAAATTGGTCAAGATCGTGTTGAAATGAGAGCATTTATCAGAAATTATTCAGTTGCTATTTCCGTGCCTTCGCATAAACATGATCAGTAAAAACTGGTATGAGTCGTAGTGTGTGTCCATCTGTATTACCCAGGATGTTATTATGTCAGATATTAATAACATAAACCGCACCGTCATAGTTTGTGCACATACAAATGTGTTTAAAAACTTCTATTTGTATGATATAAGTTTCCGGCTTGAACCCCATCAAGACTATATCGACCTGATGAATTCAAACACAGTAGGAACAGGTCACTATAGAATATTGATTTGAGGGCAAGTATCATTAATTTTTATGCATTTATCATTATGTCTCTATGTGTAGTCATGGTCAACCCAAACGGACAATCCAAGGTGAACGAACCCTGGCCACAGTAATGAGATGTGATCAAGTCATGAATCAGTTCTTTTGAATATTGTAATCCAAATCTTGTGAATTTGATTGTTGGAGCTTTCAACAAATTTGAAGTAGTGGAGTGTTAGTTTATAGAAATCAGTAATTTCGTTATGACGCCAATATAACTACCCATGTTGGCTTCCAGTAAGGAAATCATATTTATTGGCTATTGAAACTGCCCAGCACTTCAGAGCCTCCGATTTTCGTGAGATCCACGAACAGCGTGTGCTTTACTGTTATATGGGAACCCGACAAGGTTGACTGAGAAGAGAATGGTCGGAAGAAACACAGACCGTATATTTTTAGTATGCGGTGATCAACTGAGCCAATTTTGTAACCGAGGGCCCAATTATTTTTTTAAACATGGTATTATTATGAGTAACAAATGCGTTGTTTTTTCTTCACTGGGTTTTGGTTATGGATGGGAATCGTTGAGCAGTAGGTGGTGGGTAATTGAATCAATGACATGAAATGGCTTAAAAAGTACGATCGCATCCAGGTGATCATATTGAAAGCATGCGTACACCGTAGGAAATTGTGTGGTCAATATACAAACAAACAGACCATAATAAGAATTGTTTATATATACCGATCGTAACTGAATGATCAACGGAAGCGTTCTTCTGAAACGATGGTCAATAAAGGCTGATCCAACAACAGAATCCAACGCTGACGAACAGTTGCAATGTATTCTTATGTCTATGTTATTTAACATGTAGTGAGAATAAACTATTGGCCCACTACCATTTTTAAGAATATTACACCTAATCGGAAGTTCATGACGCACAGTTAACTAGCAAACCTACCTGTGTTGAGCGGAGAGCTCGGATGGCGTAAAGGTTGTTTGTTTAGGAAACCAACAAGGGTTAGGTGTTCAAACGAGATAAGAAACAAAAATACTCATCTGCATATGGCAATCGTCCCAGAAGGTCCCGGCTGCCATAGACGCTAATGCTCAACTTCTGTGCGTAGTCAGAACCATTCAATGACATACTCCACTGTCGCGTTGGTGAGATGTTTCTTCTCGTGTTTTTTCTTGCTGCTACTTTGATGGCAAACTCCATGCTATCGACCCACTACTGAATAGTGGTGATATGAGTAGTACGGGGCGATCGCTCGTCCTCATCACACCTGAACTTAGTGCATATCAAATTTTTACCTGAATTCAACCGTTTCTTTTCACCTCAATGATAACCAAGCAGGGAAATTAACTGTGATAAAACGCTGAAGTCATTTTGATAGGCAATTTTTTAGAAGATGCTAGTGGAATGTACGTCGTTCACTTTATTTCACAATTTCAGTGCTGTATTCCGATTTACCCTCTAGTAGCGAACTATGAAAGTTGGACTTAGATCATTCTCATCCCTGGACATGTTTTAACTACGGAAGAGAATAGCAGATCCTAGAGTATTTGTCTACTATTCAGAAATATTTGATAGAATTTTGGTTATGACTACAAGTTGATCACACTAAGCATACGTTCTGTGAAGAGGGATCCTTAACCTGGTGATTTGGAATAAACGTATTAGAGCATTACTGCGCTAGAAAATCACATGCTGTCGCGTTTGTTGTAGTTTGCTAAAAGGAAACATTTTTCTTACGGTGAGGGACCGTAAACTCATTAAAACGTTTTATTTGAAAATGCGTTTCGAACCATAGGCGTGCTTCCTGCCAAAATTCGATTCGATTTTTTGAAGGTCACTTAACTGCAGCCCGTACAGAATAAAGTGGTCAAGATCGATTTTTGTTTCATCGCTAGTTTCACATATTTTCACTGAGATGTCCACTTTAAACGGTGATTGATACATCTATAGTTGACGAAAACTGTCTTTTCATAGTGCAATATTTCAGCCGAGGGAGCCTTGGAAAGTTCTTTATATGACTATGTGAAGACGTCCAATACAAGCGTTGCGTCTGACTCCGGAGAACTCTTCAATGAGTTGAACACTAATCAAATAAATCTGCCCTTGTCCCAGTTATCTGAAAATAGAAATCACCCTTCTTTATGGAGCTGAATTTCCTAAGTCTCCAGTAGGCTCAAGTGAATTTGTTCAAACCCAAAGTATAGACTTTTCCAAATTGGATAAACTCTGTTTCTCATGACTTGGCAGCCTTATTACTAACCTGTTTTCACCAACTACTTATGTCTGATGCCAGGATGGTTGCCCCTCTTACCGCGGATGATCGGTTCGTCCATGTAAAGTCTGGCTATTGGCATATATGAGCGCATCAACCGACGTGCTTGTGCACAGTCTGCATTTACCAAGAAGCATATGCCTCCCAATAATATCAGTATGCTATATAATACCCCTAGCTTATATAGGGTTAACGATTCAATAACGTGCGTTATGCACTACACGGAATGAATTTAACTCAGTTTACCCAAAGTGGTAAAAGTGTGAGATATATGTGCTAGTATCACATACACGTTAGGTATATATCAGTAACTTATACAGTGTTGACACAACCTTGAATGTGACATAAACGTTTCGACAGACTCATCTCTTGGACAGGTCTGCCTGACAGTGGGTATGAGAACCACTCAATATTAGGTAATGTTGGGTAGTTCAAGTAAATAAAAATGTTTGTGTAGTGAACTACTATGTTGAATCATACTTTGTCCTTCCCTAATTTGATTATGGTGTCTAGTCTGCATAGATTACTAACGTACGCACCGTTCTTGTACATAAGATGTCAGGTTGGACAAAAGAGCCTGGGGTTCTGAAAGCAAAGGTTTTGTTCCTCAGATTGTGAGTGATGAGGTGAGCCACGTTGTTTTATCTCCAACATCTAACACAGTGACTAAGTAAGTGTCATCGCAGTGAATATTACTGGTTTTTATAACCTGTGTCTCGAAGACATTTTACCCTAGCGATTAACTTTGGATAGCCCAGTGAGCGACGAGTTTAGTAAACAACGTATTCTTTCGAAGTTGTGCCGCTTTGTTGTTCAACTGTGGAAAAATCCGTAAGGGATTCGATAGCCAGTTCTGCGGCACAACGATAATCTGGAAGCATTTATTTTGCGCCGTAGAGCGCCTCAATCAATCACGTGCACTGTCCTCTCTGAACAGTCAACCAGCGTGAAACTATACGGCAGATTAGTTCACATAATCGCCTAATAAAACCACCCTTTGTGCGAATGGTATCACACCAAACGTTGACTCAATTCTGCCTTTCTTGCCACTTGAAATAAATAGCTGTTTGTCAGGAGGATAAAAACAGTAATTATTTTTACGTACGTGTCAACTTGTTGTTTCATTTTTTTATGGATCCGCTTTCGATATCATCTTATTACATCGATAACATCCGCACACTACACTAGTCTACTCTTTATTACATTGTTTTTCATTCATCTGTAACCGCAGTTCAATCATGCGACAAAAATAAGTTGGCAAAACAGATGTTAATATCGTGCGAAAATTCCCAGTGTAGTCATGAAAAATACCGTGTAGCGAACAAGTTCGTTTTCAGTGATTCATCATCAGGCTAAATACATCACATTTATATCACGAATTTTACAGGGGAATCATTAAAGGGGGTAAATGGGGAACGGGTAGTTTATCAGGTCAATCAGTTCAATGTCACGCTGCAATCAAGTACCCACTTGAACCGTGGGTCTTGACAGGCTAACAGGGTGTGGGGTTGGCCATGGCAGATCCAACGCCTGAACAAAACGTTTCTGTGCGCACAGGGGTGGGTTGTACAGGCGAATTCCAATAGCTCCAGCTGTGGACAGAAGCTCGACTGGGTGGCTTCAACTCGGTAGATTGGGCGAAATGCGTCCGACACACTGACAGAGTGATTCGAATCCACCAGGTGCGATAGTATTGCACTGTTGACTGTTCAGCCAAGCTGGGTGGTGTTCCCGGACCCGTTCAGATAAGCGCCTGGTCGTGCGGCCTACATAACTGGTACCACAGGAACAAGTGAATGAGTATACACAAAATGAGGCTGCAGAAACAGGCACTTTATCTTTTAGTCGTGGGCACAAAACTGGATTGGATGTGAAGTGGACACGTAGAACGTTGCACTAACTGCCCTTGTGAGTCTACGTGTGACAGTCTCAGCTACCGTGTCACCCTTGAAGGGTAACGCGATGTGTACAGTTTTCTTCTCCGCTTGATACAGTT
>JTDE01001811.1:22899-44335 GCA_014338405.1 Paragonimus skrjabini miyazakii | reverse complement strand
GGTGGTATCTGAATATCTATGTCAGAATCCTCGATATAATCACATAGATAATCTATAGTCTCCTTCAATGGGACGTTCGTAAATAAGGATGCGACGTCAAGAGAAAACAGCGATTGTCCACTCAAGTTGATATCTTTGATTGTATTCACCAGATCAAATGAGTCGCGTAAGCTGTAGGTCGAGAGTTTCCGCCTGACGGGATCTAGTAATTGTGATAACCATTTAGCTAATGTGTGGTATGGAGAGTTAGACATTCGTGATATAAATGATTCGTGATATAAATGTGATGTATTTAGCCTGATGATGAATCACTGAAAACGAACTTGTTAGTTACACGGTATTTTAGATGTTAATATTCACAACGAAACCTCAGGGGAGCTAAATGCTCGAAAATGAAGTCGAAAATTTACAAATAAAAACTCAATCAGCTTTCTTAACTTAACTTGCACTGAAATTGACATTTACGCTTTTGTACTCCCCTCCCACGATCATTTCTGCTGTTCTTTGAATCTAACCTTCTGATCGATCTCGCACGCGTGATCTCTCTACAATGTGATCAGGTCAAATTGGAACAAAATTGTGCATACATAAACGCTTTGCGAGAGCGGATCACAGAGATCAGCTGTGAACTTGAGAAGCAAAATGAGAACGTAACAAGATTGGGTAAGACTTATATTAAATTGTTTCAACTTTTAAACGGGTGACACTACTACACACTATCTATCTGGCTGTGATAAAATCTGCAGTTCTAACGATACGCCACTTATTGCTCAACCGGTTTGAGGTGCAGGGATAACCAGTGATGACATGGCATGGATAAATAACATCTATCGCCAATAAGTTAGCTAATGTTGACCGTGTTTACCATCCGTACTTCGGGTGCTCTGCTTTATAGTCTGTGTAGTTGAAGTCGTCGGCAGATAATGCAAATAAACCAGTTTGCTGACGTGTTTATAAATTAAGACAAGTTCACAAAGCGGAATGATGAAGACAGAGTTGAAGGAGTCTGGTAGAAGTTGTGGCCTGCGAGCACATACCATACAGTGACGTCTGTGCATGAGTGGCTTCCAAAACAGGTTTTCTACGAACAGCGTGTTCACTAACTAGATGCTTGTAAATCCAGGGTCAACACACCAGGTTGTTGTTTTTGGTAAGCCCCAACGGATTATGTTGGATATGTCTTAGAACCTGAGGAATAGCAAAAATAAAACGCACAATCTAACCTAAAGCTTAATTTCCAGAGGAGTTGGGTGTAAAGTTCACCTGAATGTGAATACTACGGTCAACTGGTGCTAAGTACACAAGTGAAGTAATTTTCTAAAGTGTAACATCGGGAACACAAAATACATTACACTGTAATATTCCCACAGAAATTGAAAAGCGGACCCTCATAGAAGAACACGAAAGGATCAGTAGGACAGTCGCTGAAGAACTGGAACAAAAGGCAAACGAAACTAACCAGATCAGAGAAGAAAATCAACAACTTCAAAACACTGTTACAGAACAGAAAACTGAGGTAAGCCTATATTGTGAGATAGTGTTATCCAATTTCAGTTGCACTCATGTCATTCTGCCTACATTAATGCATAAGTGCTCTTTTAGGACAGAAAAATGTATACGTTCATCCGGACTAACTGCTGAAAGTTGCTGGCACACATCGAAAGTGCAAATGAGCAAACACACTGTTAAATTTGGACGGATCGATCGAGTAACAAACACCCTAGCCTATCCGAGGTTCGAAACAGTGGCTTCATCATGTAAATTTGAAAGCCAGCGGAAAGCTCACGGGGACAGTTCGTTCTCTGCAACCTCACTACTCAAAATTATGGCTGATGTAAACATATCCAATAGGAAGAAGAGTTCAGAAAACATCGAAAATGCGTTATTTGGATAGCTTAAATGGCCGTCTTTTCATGTCGCCTAGTTTTAAAAATGGGCTTCTAGTAGAATTCTACATTCGTGGTCAGATGGTGAGAAGTGCAAGAAAATATGTTGGTGGTCTTTCTGGCAGTTAAGATAGCACTGGGTTTGCAAATATTTGCAGATAACTGGTCTCAATGAATACCAGCGAAACGGTGGACAGTTGATTTGACCTAGGTAGATCCTAATATCACCGCGCATTCTGAGGTGCTAGACTCACGATCTATAAGCAACAGATTAGTAATTGGGACATTTACTCATTGCATCACGGGATCATTGTCACAGGTACTGCAGTTAGGCATGTTATTGTCCTCAACCGCTGTATTTTCCTATGCCGGCAAGTTATGGACGGCTGCTCGATAAAAGATGCAACAGCTACAGGAAATAACAATAACTTACGATTCACTACAGTTTTAAGAAACCCCTCTACAAGTTAAGAAGGTTTTTAATAGGATCGACAGAATATCCGCTTCGGTCCGACGGTATGAAGAGAATAACTTCTTAATCCCAGCACATAAGAGATATTTTGGTCCCGCGCGTATAAATTTCACTGGAAATGAGACAAGTTTAAGCTAGATATCCGTTGGCCCGCTACTTTCACTCGCAGTCGTGGTAGGCACTGAGTTCACAAAATTAAGTGTCATACTTTTTACGATGCTTGAGTTTAACTATTTTCAAAGCAGTGAAACGAACTTAAGAGATCATCGTGAACAGTAACAAACGTTTCAAGCTTAGAAAACCACATTTTTTTTACCGATAGCGTATCTAGAGGAGGCCATAAAAAAACCAATGGGAAATGAGAACCTGCAGTTTAATAAAGGTTTAACATTCAAGTCAAATTACGTACCTCAAGTTGAGTAAGAAATGGATGGATAATCTTTTCGGGAGAGAAGGTAAGAATTCCTACTTTTGATTAATTACTGTCGGGATAATCAGCGGAGTGATAATGACTGTGGGCCAACAACCAGCAGCTTCAGTTTAGTCGTTTTGGACAGATTTTATTTTTGCACAATACTGTCCACTATTTGAACTTTTGACATTTCCGTCATCGCGGATCCTACTACTCGGAATGCTGAAATCGCACTAGCCCATGACGTACACCACGCCAATAGGAAACGTCATTAACTCGGGCTACTTACAAGTAATGAGTAGAATGAAATTCGCTCGAAAATACCCAGTAAAGTCATGAGAACGACAAAGTAGCGAACAAGACTTGTTTTCTGTGTTTGATCATCAGGCTAAGTACAACACAATAAATATGAAATACAACTGTCAAATTAATAATATCACCCCTCTTGGCGAATCCGTCTGTGCTAAGTTGAATTTTGAATGTGATAATGGACAACATTGTGTTCACAAACAGTTGTTCATGAGCCGGAGACTCACGGAGTTAGTAAAGTGGCGCGCATTCTCCTTCAGTCCGGTTTCGCTCTCTTTCTCATCCTAACTCAACCCATAATCAACCTTGGCCTTTTTTGATTGTTAGTGGCCCACTGATGCAGCACCTACAGGAACGCGTTCAAAAGAAACTCGGTTTCGATAGTACCTACGATCTTTTGAGTGGTTACCTTAACAAAATACCCAAAACGAAGTCGGCCATTAAACACAAATTGCCGCCACATGAAGACATACCTCCTCTATGTTTTAGACATCAAAGTTCTTGAGTGCAACTGTGCTAGAACAACATTATGACGCTCTTTTTGAAGCGATGTCCTGTGATTGTACAATTCCCATGGCAGTGAGCTCGTCCGTAACTGTCTGTTGTCTACCACAGCTGAATACAGCCGCGAAATAGCGAACAATTATATAATCACTAATCACGATTATTTCGATCGCACCACTGAATAAGGTGAGTAGATGTCGCCTGCATGGTAGAGAATTTCATGATTACATAACTAACTGGTTGAAACCTCCATCCGATATAGTAACGTGCCGTGATCAATGGTCTGACTGAATCTATTAACTCTTCCTAGTTCACGTTTTTTTCTCTGACAAATATTCTCACTGTTATAGTGGACGGCAGTCCGAACCATGACATCCTGTAATTAGATCCAGGGCCATCCACGCACGTATGTACATTCCTCTGTTATTACCAGTCTTTTAATTTTAAACCAGTCGATTAGCCTCGCAAAATTAGACGATATTATGTTGACAGCTGAAACGCCCAGCTGTTTCCTCAGAACGACGTTGACCTTGCTCGAACGGGTAAAACTGTGCCAGCTTCTTCCTTATCACATACAGGGGCATCAAAACTAATGGTCTGACACGTCTGCTCACCACAATGATCAACTGAATGCAGTCACATCATTGAGCCGTCACTCTAAACGTTGCCTAACTTGCCACGCATAGAACAGAAACAGTTGGCAGCAATTTTGTTCCAATAACTACTCGGTGTGTCAAATTGAGGATACAGACAACTGGTAGCAATTCTGTTTCACGATCGAACTGTCGGTAGACACACTGCTGAAACCTCTATGTTGTGCACTAAAGTTGCGCTACTGAATGATAGCATTCTGACGGTTTTTGGACTATGTGGTCTTACAGGTATGAAGTACGTGCTTGCATGCCTAATGTTACCGCACCGATCAAGCGTTTGTCCACAGAGATGCATCTTTGAGCCTGAGCATATAACACTCCAGCTGGAGTCGCTACAGTTCTCAAACAAACCATAGCACTTTTGCGATATATGTATGTCGTATGAGTAAAATCGAACAAGTAGGATCGCTAAAAACCGTAACAACACAAGCAAGTCATTGAATACCGCATAACATTCGATATGATGTTTCCAAAGACCACGAGGCCCACAACCTCGTGACCTGGGTCTGCTGACTTCAATCAACAAAGCAATCAACTTCATATTGTTGTGACCGCAAAAGACGCTTGACCTGAGAATTCGTTTATTGCACAAACGCCCGTATAGGTCATGTCAAAAATCAAACAACAAACGCGTATACTCATTTGCAAGTTAGATATGCATTCACATGCATCATTGTCATTCACCTTAGTGGAACTTCCCCCGTAGCGCGTACACATTATTCTGATAGTCTGTTCTTGTCCGTCGTCTTCCTGGCGTTCGGAGCTTGCCCTTTTGTTCCTGAATGTCGCCTGTGGGTAATATGCTACTTGTGAGTAGTATACTACTCACAACGAAACTGCCTGCCATACAACAATATCGTCTCATGGCTGAGCGATCGCCTAATTGCCTCGTGTTTGTTAACCGGCTGTTGATCTGATAAGTTCATAGAATGATACATAAGGGAGAAAGATCTTTGCTTGTGCATTCTCGTCTCTGTGTTGATCAGTGAAAAGTTTAGTTGGATGGTTTATGAGTGTAGAGAAAAGGTGAATGGAAACAAAGAAAAGGAAAATTCAATGAAGCTGCTGACTGCAGTCGTATCAACAACGAAAACTGAAATACATTAAATCGATATTCCGCCAGATTCAGTCGTGACTATAAACTTGGATAATGTTCTAGTGTAGAACAGACTCTAACTGTGAAGCATTCCCTTTGCAAAATAACCTGTCTATTCCATTACTCAATTTCAGCGTTCAACCTCGTTTAGTAGAACGAGATGAGCCAGTGGATGACCCGGAATGGGTGATGTTTCGTAAGTAAGAATTACGTCTCTCCTGAGGTGCCTGTAATTCACTGAGAATTGACTTAATTCTGCTAGTCCTTCTAAGCAACGGATTTCCCAGAGCCCTGTAATTCTTCCACTATCCGTCTATGAACACGTTCGATAAGAGCCAAATCATTTTTTCAAAAATAAAGATGACAGGCCTGTACGCTCGTTTTCAGGTGTCCGCGGATTACGGAGGCGAACATAGTGAGAACTACTCCAGAGTGGAAGATGTCACAATTCTGCCTAAGAAGTTGAGTGTTATTTGTGCTCTGTTAACTATAGCACTACCATTAGTAGACAGGCTAGAATTGTCTGTCACTATGGTCCCTAGATCACTCTCGCATGTTGACACGAGCAGCTGTGTCGTCAAGATAATAGTCAGCAGTTTGTATGACTTCACACTGTTTGACAATGAACGGTAAGTTAATTTCCACAACCCACTGGTTTAGACGGTTCTGTAGGGTTATCACATCTTTCGGGTACTCTAATATTCGCCAGAGTATTGTTTCATCCGCGTAGAGCAACACAGGCCAGGTAAATATACTGGGTAATTCAAGAACGAAAAGAATTAATAACAGTGATCCTAAGGTGGATCCTTTGTCGTCAGGGGATCGTTCTAATAGCTGTCCATTCACCTCGACGTTGAACTTACGTTCGATTAAACAACCTCCAGGTCACGTGAATAGATGTACATCAAGGGCATATCTGCTGAGTTTCCGTGTCAAGGTGGAACGACCAATTCCGTCAAAGGCCTTGATAAAATCAAGATGAACCACATCTATAGTCATTCCTGCGTCGGCAGCCTTCGTCCAAAAGTCACGGACAATCATGGATAGAATCGAAACCAACATGGAGCACACATGATCCGAACGCTTTACTGTGAACCAAGGGGCTTTCGCTGTAAATACTGAAAAATATACACGAAAAAACCAGGACCTAGACACCTGAGGTGTAAGGTTGGCAATCGACGACTTGGTGTAAAGAAAAGAAAACAGTCATCAATAGGTCCAGTTCGTCTCTGGTTAGTGTCATGGCTTACAGGATGAATGATTGGGGACACTAGGGAAGAGGACAACTGAAGTTAGTGGCGTGAATGTTTCCGGAGTACGGATGAACTATCCGTGAAGTAGGTGCCACCTTACTGTTATTTACAACTCGGTTATTTGTTTGCAAGGCATACACAGCTTGATGTGGTTGTGAGCTTGGGCAAAGACTCTTTCTGCTTCAAGCCTTTCTTTCTTTTTACTCTTAACTTGCGGTTCGCTTTCTAGCTTTTTCACGTCATTGTAAGGCACTTAAGCATAATTGTCAACTATTCCTGTACTGGTTTCGCTTGCGATATAGATGACACATCACCATCTATTGGGGAACAAGTCTAATTCGTCGTTTGCTTAAGCTTGGGACCAATCTTGATGTCTTTGTAACCTAGTCACGTGAATTCAAAGAGGAGAATATTCACCAAAGCATGAGAGGGCACCTGGTTATGAAAATAATTGGTCACTTTTGTCAAGTATTTCTTGGATTGGCTGAGAGTTAACTGTTCCGATAAAAGCCTTCGGTCATTAGACGTCTCCTAAGACTCGGATGTAGTCTTATCCTCAACATAAAGCTTTAGCTATTCCGCACTCATTGTCTTAACATCAACAGTAAAAGATAATAGTTCTCACAATACTTATCATGCTTACAGATTACACAACTTCAGGCAATTGTGCAAAGAGAATGCGAAGAGCGTGACGAGCTGTCGGCCGCACTGGTGCGGACCAGAGAGCAACTGTTGCATTTCTGTCGTGACGCACGTTCTCCCTTGCCCTCAAAAGAGACAGACGGAAAACGAATTCCAATTGGTAAAGTAGACCATCCAACACCCATTTTGCCACCGATCGCAGAAAACGGACCTCGGAGAAGCGACACATTCAAAGTAGAAAAGACTGGTCAAAAAAGCGGAAAATTGAGTTCGCGACACAGGTGAGCTCTATTCGAAGAGCCTATCGTATGAATGATTCGTCATTTTGGTCCCCAAATAAATTGCAGACATGGGACTTGACAAACCATCTACAGCATAGTTTAAGCAGGCTGCTTTACTCAGTTTTCATGTTCCATAATGTTTTTAGGTGATAATTTGGTCAGTCCTGCTAGGGTGTTGTCGTCAACACGACTATTCGCATAAGAACCTAGTTTCGGACCACCAGATGGAACTAGTAAGTTCAAAATCAAAACGCTGCAGAGCATTGTGAGATTAAGTGTGCCACAGAAACGGGGGACGCGCAAGCTCATACGCGAGCTTAAAAATTAGCGTTTCAAGAAACAGTCTGACTGAGTGGAATATATGTTATGACCAGATGTGACGATGAGAACAGAACTCGATGTAACTAGGTGGTAGCAATGATAACGGGCTTGTGTCCAGTTTACTTTGTCTGTGCGCATCGTTTGGACTACTTGGCAGTATACAGCGAAGTCTTAACAGTAGTCATCGATCCTAGTAGTTATAACAAGCCAGTCCATTCTTTCAGATACTTGTTCCAAACCTACACGCGGCCGACTGGTTTTATCCCCGTTTAGACAGGTCAGTGGAGGAGGCAGCAGACATTCTTCATCGTGCAGACGGAAGCCTTCAAGCACTGAGCCAACGACCCACAATCTATATGTGCCCATGACCCACTTTTGAGTTTCATTTCCTGTTGAGAACCCTCCCCCTCAACAATTAGGGTTGGTTGCTAGAGGATGACTTGTAGAAGGCGTAATTCCTCACAAATCAGACAAGGCGAATAGCATATCAATCAATCCCGTTTCGAGTGGACTGGTCTGTATTATTCCACCTAGCCAATCGAATGGTAGTCGTGCCTGCACGCTGTTTCTCGTTTGCTTGCTGACGCTCCTGTAACATGATTTGTTCCAACGCCCTTTCCATCGGATTCGCTTTGCGTTTTGACTGCCACGTATGGTAATTGTTTTGGTATACATATTTAAAGCTACAATGGCCTAGTTCTCACACTTTTTCCCGGTAAACGATGTTACTATATCTTTCTCATTCTCGGTTTAGACTAGCCAATTGAGCGCGTGGCTAAAAAGCACGATCCAGTAATGACACACCAACCGCGCCGTTCACGACAAAAGTTGCCTACAAATCGCATTTACAGTATGCACACTGCACAGGTAACACCAGGCAAAAAATTCCACAAGACTACTACCACTTTGTTTAATGAGACCGTTGCAGCTGGTGCAAACTAACGGATACCTGGCTGTAGTGTTGTTAGTGGTAACTGAAGAACACTTCTCTCCACAGTACTTGAGGTTACGAGCTTTTGACATATGAGAAACAATCAGATAAATGCGTAATCTAAGGAAAGAAAAAAAGATTAATTTCGGTAAAAACTGCAATGTTGTTTACGATAGCACAGAGAATTAGGACTACCGTTATTAGGCGGTGAGAAAAAAGCCGGTTATCACAGGAAGAAAATCACTTATCCCCTTTTCTAACAGAAAGGGTGGATATCAGGAGATGTATGACTGTACCTGTTAACAGATCCAAATTTCCAGCGGTTCTTATTCGATACGAAGAGTGACCTCAATTATCCAGCCTTAAACTCAGATAAGTAGTAGTATCCAAACCGGTTAATTCTGACGAACGACAATCTCTTTTTCAGCGACACGCTTGATCCGCTCGGACTGGTCGTGACAAAGCGGCGCATTGCTGCAATGTTGTCCGCGGCCAACAAGAACAAAAGACCGACGACGTAACACCACGGATATCCTAATAAACCACCCGTGCTTTTGTGATTGTTACAAATACAACTTTACGCCTACATAAGACGTTCTGATTAGCATGGAAGTAACACGATGTTAAGATAATTACAAACGACGCTCAGCAAGCCCGCATTTCAGGTTGGTCCTTGTCCACGTTAGACTCGCCTGGCGTAAATGGCAGCGTAAGACTGATTCAAAGCAGCAATAGTGGTCTCGCGAACTACTGATCGCTGTCGATCAGCAGGTTGCCCGCTGAACGTCGTCAAGATATTTTACGTTAAATAATAACGTCACAACCTCCGATTTTTTTGTGGCCGTGTAATCAATGTCCAATGGGCAGATGGTAAACCGCAACAGATACATCAGGTGCGCAACTTTTATCACATAAAAGTCGTTCACTTAACAACAATGAATCACCTATAGACACGAACGTCAGGGTAGGTAATTCGCTGATAACTCAATAACACGACTCGTCAAAAAGATGAAAATACCAAAATTAACTCAACTTTGTTATCGTTCTAACAACCACTTAGTCATGCACGCTGTCTAGTAATACTTCATCCTATAAACCCATAAACTGTGTTTGTGTACAGTATACGTTAACAGATTCTCAGAATGATAAATGTCTGGGCCGTACGCAATCACAACGGTAGGAACATCTTTGGTCCTGTACGGCCGTTTATATTACGAGGTGAACAAGATGTCTACCAAGTCAGACCCAAGCAACAAAGACTTGCTAAGTTACACGAAAGCCCGGTTGATATAACCAACCTCTCGCTCCATTCACTACCATCTACTGCAGGTATTCAACAACAGACCTGTTGTTAGTTTTGTTAGTAACCTCGCGAAAAACTATCGCCTGATAATGGAGCCAACGATAAAACCACGAATAGGAGAACACGAGCTAGTCACGAAACCAAGTGTAAAGACACGCAAAACGATGATATGGTTTAACTTCCACTTTAGTCCGGATAGCGGTGTACTTTCATGGACAATGAGACAAGCGACGTAAATTTTCAAAGATAACTGTTGTAAGATGCATTCGATCAACCTAACACAATCACAGTACACAGCTGTCACACACTAGGATGAAGTAAAGACAATCCAAAAGGTAAAAAAGATAGACTAGTTTTGGCATACATAGAAAGGCCACTAACAGCAATATACATCAGCTTATTTTGCATCTATATTTTTTTTGCATGAACGGTACTGTTGGCGTAAGTCAAGTAACAAACTGGGAACCCGCCACATGCTAAATAAACTGTCGAACTGACATTTAGTTCCCTGTTTGATTTTGTAGCGTTATCGTCTGGTCGGCGTCGTCCGGGTCGACAATCAACAAACGGAACACACTGTAGAAAGTTAAACCGGTTTGATTGTCCCGAAGAGAACTGGCTTCACGTTCTCCATGCAACGAATGCATAAATACGATGTCCAAAGCATTCAGCGGTTACTCGTTTGTAATCATTCTTTCAGTACCCACTTATTGACATCATCATCATAGACAGCAATACATCAGTGGATCACACTGGTGCTTAACTGCTTGTGGTATCCGTATAGTCACGAGTAATGTTCACCTTCACCTGTCCAATATTTTAATGCCCAGCCATAGAGTATGGCGAAAAGTTTGACGGTGTCATAATCCCAGTGATCTCAAGCAAAACCAAGCAGTCCCAGACAGGACTGCATAGCGCGTCAATGCAGCGCCACGCCGAAAACGCGAGGAGTTTCATGCATGGCTGCTGAGTGTTCAAACTTTAGAATCGAACATTGATGCAACATCTAATGGCATGGTTTGCCTGATTCCATAAACTGTTTGCCTGAAGGATCGTTTTCAAGAAAATGTCAGGTGGCAGTAGGTAATGGATAAACAATACAAACAACGATAGAAACCAACCACTTGATGCACACCATCCATCTGCTTTGTTTCGCCAATACTCTCACTTTTATAGTTAACCAACCACTTAGGCTTTCCAACATTGTCTCGATCAGCCGTAACACCGCACTGCGGCTAGTTCGTCCTCAACCGTATTATGCTGTTAATAGACACATACTACCCATGTGGGGCGGTTTGTCCCGCCCGAACCACATCTCTTTTACCTAAAGCCAGAATGGACCTGTAACGGTTTGTCCCCTACCTTGGACACTAGGTGCCCAGGCTTGGAGATCACAATCGACCAATTAACCTGGATGTTTCGACCTAGCCTTCAGCTGCTACGGCCTACTGGCCACCATTCGAACGACTTATCCGGTCTCTCGGACGAGGATAGCCGAGGCCCATACCAATCTAAACGAACTGCTCGTGTACCCACAGACAGACAACCGTTTTAGCGGTGTCCGTTTGTGTCCTATGCTGTATGGACACGCTCACCGCCTACCCGTTAGCTTGCGCTCCCACCAGCCAGGGAACAGAGTACACGTCAGTCAGCTTCGCTTACTACCTGCACCTAGCGAATTCACGTCCTCTCACTTCATAAGAGCAAACCGATCTGTCTTTCAACCCTGTTCGTCGTTTATGCCAAGATCACCCACACGGGGCATTTTTGATAAATATCAAGACACGCGAAAATGATACCGAGACCTTTCGAAATAAAAAGGTGATGACAGCTCCTGATCGCTTTTACTAACCAGAGATCAGGCCAACTGATTCACCTTTTAATTTTGTATTCAAAATCCCCAAATTTCAAAAATTATTGTTCCTGCTTCTCAATTGTTCTGTCGGTTGCTTACGGGATTGTCTCCAGACCTGCCGTCAAACATAGGAACAGCACCTAACTGGGTCACCTCATGTGGCAACAAAATGTTAAATACAGTGGCGCATTCCGTCACCTTGCTCAACTGTTATGTTCTGAGGCAATTTGTTGTTTACAACACGTTTGCAAAAATAATACATTCTGATTTTTCTTAACTCGCCACTAATTAGTATACAGACCAAAACCGTAAGCCGCGATATATATGTAGTACAGCTACAGTCATTCCTTATCATGAATCATCATTATCATCCTCATCAGATGGTAACACAGTAGTTCACATCCAGCGTGTGATGCAATACACCACCACCTATCGCTGAGTAGTCAAAATGCACATTTACTGAGAAAAACTTTCAGGTGTATAGGATACCTCATGACTGTACATGACAGACGGTCTGTGAAATATGCACACTTTTGTCAGCCAACAACCGTGAATGTGCATCGCATCCGAACACCAAACATATGCTCGTATTGTCAGCATATGGTGCACAAGTTAGCTTGTCGCAAATGGCCGAAAGGATATCCCCATGAAACTGTACACGTATAGGCACTGGTCACAGTACTACTTGATGATAAACAAACAGATTCATATGAACTCACCAAAACAAGCTTCGCCTTTTAACCCTCATTAAATGACAAATGATGGGGTTGAGCATAGTGAGGAATGACCAGGGGCGACTTTAAGTCAGTGATATTATCATAACGGACAGCTCGCGCCGATGCTTGGCTGTCAAACAATCATGAAGAAAAAAGCAAACCTTAGTCAAGAAAGGAGAGGCGACCTGACTACCAAAAACAAGTATGCCCATACCCAAACATTCAATAGCTCCGTGCATACATCTTTTAAACAAACAAGAAGATAAGGCGACATCAGTAAGACAGCTTTCACGACCATTACTTCCCAGCACCACTGAGTGCACTCGCTTCACAGATAACCCCACCAAATAAAGTCGTCGCGCCACGGAGCCCGAGTACTCGCCGTCTCACTTAACGTCCCCAGCCACTGAATCTGAGTCGCGAATGCTTCAATTCAGGAGACAAACCCGGCACCCTGGTGAAGTTCACTTCCCTACGTCAGGCCAACATCTGTCCCCTTTACATTTGTCACCATTCGGAAATAGCATCGGTAGAGTGCAGTAGATGACTATATGACATCCCTGATGCATGGCTTAGATGTCTAAATCCACGTAGGTGCAAGGACAGAACGAAAGGGCTCGCCCGACAATCACCACCAAACGCCCGCTTCCTAGCCTCTTTGTTGATGCCAACCGATGCGAGCGACCAGACGCTGATATCGGTTGTCAACTAGCTGCAGACGATTCACGTCTTTTACCCTGAATGGTCAAGTTTCGCAATCATAAAGTAATACAGCCCTCCTTGTTACCTTAAGCTTTAGAGGGATGCCACTGTCACCAGAAATGTCTCAGATTAACAAAGAATGCCAGCGCTTTCGAGTTATGCACTTCCGGTTTAGATTTCACACCCTCGCCGACGTTGTGATGCACCTTCCCAAAAATACGAACCGGTCAACTCCCATAACTTCATGTAATCACGGCGGTCTTGCAGGAACACGGCAATTTGAGGCTGAAAAACGCATGGCGTGAAACAGTTTCTAGTATTGTCTGTGCCGCTTGGAAACTGTCAAACAACACTGTCGTCAACACAATCAAGATCAGTCAGTCTTCCACTAGATAGGAGGTCCGAGCCGGCATCCTGTGAGTACTGCAGACAAAATTAAACAAGAATGCTCAGTGGACAGATGGTGCTAAAACTATGAGAACATCATCATCATAGACAGCAATACATCAGTGGTTCACACTACTGCTTAACTGCCACACAACCAAGAAGGAAAAAAAGGTGAGGAGAATGGACCCAATTACCAAAAATAGCTACTTCTATATTCAAACATACATCAAGGTGCCTACACCTTGCAAACAAACAGCCGAGCTATAAGTGGAAGTAAGACGTCATCAGCAAGATAGCTTCTTTGCGGCTTTCACTGCTCGGCATCAACTAAATCCTTGGCTCAAAAGCCTATACCGCAAGGCAGCGGGTGAGTGGCAGTGCACCAGAACTGGCACATTTTTCGGAAAAAGATGCCAACCTTCTTCTAACCCTCAACCTAGAGACTGATTTGTCAGACCTCTACCTACTGGCCTACCTGTTATGAGTGACGCTCTCGGCGTGATGGCCACACCATCCAGTTTAGCCCAATAGGTCTTCGAGATGCGCAAGCCATCACACCACGTCAAGGTCCAGTCTTGTTGCGACCCGGGATAAGAAAGCTCATCGCAGACCCTAACCTGGGATGAAATAGGAGAAGCGCCGGTACTATGTTCACATACTTGGCTGATACACTCGTGTTTAAGCGATCCCAACAGCGCGGAACTATCCACTGCATCGAACGTGCCTCCATAGTTGTGAAATACGGCAACTGTTGGTCAGCGGTGCACATGACGGCGCTACATAATTTGATGCACGATAAGGACTTGATCAATACATCTATGACCAGCATTTAACGAGGCCGGCCCTCCCCTATTCTTTGCTTCTCGATCAGCAGTCAACGATGTGTGATGAGGTCCAGAATCCCAGTAATAGCTCGACCAAAGCTAATTCCCATACTGTTTTCTCAAGAGGCCAGGAATCTTTCTTCGAATACGGGAACTATTGTCGAGTGACCCCGGCATACAGGAATGTTCTCCGCCATCCGCACAGGTTGGAAGAACTGAATCAAAGCCCCTCGACCTTCTCTGAGTAGCAGCACGAAATAATCTGAACCAGCAACCCTATTAGGTTCGAGCCAAAATGCAATTACGAACTCGTTTTGCTGAGCGGCCCTAAATCTACCGACCAGGGTGCCAAAATGCAAGTTGGTGGCGGTAACAAGGCAGAACCGGGACACCTGCCAGACTGAACCTCAAACTGTTCCGCCCAGCGTTCTAACCTTCTGAACTTATGGATATCATCTGACACACGGGGTCCTCGTGATCACTCAAACTGCTAGTTGGAGACGCTGTCCGAGATGGCGATGTGTCGCAGTCAACGGCGTACCTGTATCCATACCATTTCCGCCTCTTCCTCTTAGTCCTCTCAATAATTTTCAACCTTCTTAGCAACGTTTTTTTCTAAGATATTCTACGTCACCGTTGAGGTGAACGGCGGCCCGAGCCACAGTACCTTTTGGTCAGGCTCATGGCTGTTATGATGATGATGATACACGGTCGCCCTAGACCAGTAGCACGGATAAGCTTGAAGAGTCTGCCAGCGTTCTCCGAAACAAAGGCGGTTTCCATTTCCTCAACTTCTTTCACTAGCCAAGCTTCACGATCAGATTACTACGGATACCCCTCCTAAAACTGTTATATGAACTCTCAGGAGGAATGCTCCGTCTGGCATCTAACTGCAGGGATCTCCCTGAAATCCCATGTTTAACCCACGAACCAGTGCCGCATGCCATAGTACCTGAGTCATGAACGGACTATGACATGCAGGTCCAGCAGCTGTTAGGATTTTCGGGATGAGAGGTTCTGGGCTTGTATTCCAAGCTAGTTTGATATTTGTTTTAACGACGATGTGGCCAGTTTCTCAACAGCCAGCCGTTGCAGTTGGTGGGGTCATTGCCTAACTGCGGTAAGGACAATAAGGCAACGCATCAGCGCATGACCTGATTATAACTATGCACTTCAATAAGAACGACAGTCCTGAAGAGAGCTGCATCACCTATAAGTAACAGCTAAGTGATCCACGAGACTAGGTCTGATTCGGATGAGTCGCCAACTTCAACAATAATGTGCACGATGTCCAAAATTATTGCTGGTTAAAAATAGCCTATATCCGACGCACAGTTGTAGCGACCACTTCCCCATTATCCCAGCGATGTGATGCTAAACCAAATCTGCCACCCAAACGTGACTTCGCATTACCAAAGCTATTTGCTTAAGCGTTCATACTTCCGGCCAGGATGACTATATCAGAACCATGAGTCGTCCGAAGGCCGAGTAAAAATCGTCATTGACACCCATGTCACTACAGTCAGTGGCAGCACAAACAAAAAATAATGCAGAGAATTTGCCTCTGGAGCTGGTTTTAACAACACCCGCCAAGTAGATGGCACAAATTCTATTGCCAACAGGAGTCAGATTCTACCAGTGAAGCTGCGTTTATCTCTAGCCTGACTGGCAGCGGCGGAGTGTGTAACCGGCGTCGCACAGACAGTGCGGATATTGTTAGTTCCACAGGAAGACTGAGACTCTGCACTCTAGTCTTTGAAATGCAGAAGACACCAACATTCAACCGATCTAACATCTATGCGGACAACACCTGTTGATCTATTCGTTTCAAACTGCGAACCTTGAAAGCACCCGTATTAATTCACATTCTGGGCCTACTCAAGGGAAGTGGGAGGCACGAGTCTGAGTGGTACGACATGAGACTTGCCAGGCTAGTATTATTATGACTAGCTATGTGTTTTGTAATCTGTAGAGTGGTTACTAGAAATGAGAGTGGGGGGGGCCTAATAGTTAACTTTGGTGGCATTTGGAGAAGGGTCAGCAGTACAATGTTCTCGCCCGCCATATGTAACAGATGAGGCGACCCGGTTAACACCGCAAGACGGCCGATTCAATACGGAATTATCCGTGAATATTCATGCCAGTCGTAAATGCGAGACTCCAAGACAAGCTAAGGGCAGGAGAGTACACCGTCGAAGAGCTAGCCGGCTTAGTCGTCGAAGCGTGCAGATTCAAAAAGCACCGGCGCTCGTGATAACCAGAGATTAAAATTGAAACCGAGGTGAAGACGAAAGAATGGATTTATCGGGACACGGTAGCTACTGGCCCTCTCTGGTTGTTACTACCAAAAAAATGTCCACATGACTAATTTATATTTTTTCAAAACACGTGAGATGAGACACTGGATTTCTGAAGCATCACTCTGAGCAAACGACAGAGGCAGATCTTCGTTAACAGATAAACTGATCTAATCCGGAGTAGTGAGTGAAAATTCGACGTCCGAGCCTCATCACTGACAACAACGTAACCAAAGCCACATAAAGTATAGAACGTATGCCGACCGTTGATTGTAAACAACCGTCGGGCGGCCAAGGTGCTTTTCGATTGAAGACTACTTTTGGTCGTTCAACTCGTTATTCGGGAGACAGCGGTAAAGTAGGGAAATATACGGCAATTGATGTGATCCATCACATTGCAAGGTTTCACGAAAACGAGAATATAGCGATCTTCATGGTCATCTTTTACCAATGTGATAAACGTAGCCATCCCAAAAAAGATTCTGTGTGTGAGCAACGTAAATTTTTGCATCGAAGTAAACCCACTATTAAAAATGCGGCAGAAGCCTGGTATCGACTTACGAGCTTCAAGACAAGAACGAACCGCAAGCGAATCACAACGGACTATTTAAAAAACGAACCGCCTGTGAAGGCATACTTCAGAAACTGAGCAACCTGACTTGCATACACTGCGCTTAGCATTACTGATGGAAAAATGACGTCCAAAATGAACCCGAGGATATGAGAACAGAATATCGTGGATCCACGAAATACAATTTTAAAAAACAGATCACTCTTTTTCAGGTTTGGAAATAACAGCCCGTGTGCCGCGAATGCGACCAGTCCTCCTGGCAGCAATCAGACCGACCTTTCGACCATGTGAGGCGTCTCGGCGAATGGTTGACGGCTTACCAATGTGTTGGTGGTTACCGCCACCATGCGGATGTTCAACCGGCTGTCAAAAGAGCAAATTAGAAACGAAGTTAGATAGAACAGTAAATTTTAGTCGTATTTGGCCCAAGCGAGTACAATAAAGCATAAAATAAGACAAAAGCCGTGTAAGCGAATTACCCCGCAGTGTATCACGCGCTAAAACAATTTACCTTACGTACTTCTAAAAGCGCATTATGAAGTAAACAGCAAGTCCTGGCAAATAAGTTGCGTTGGCTCCAACTAAAAATATTCCGTCTGTTTTTCACTTAACTCTATCCTACGGAACGCAACCACACTGGTCACGACTACTTACTATCACTGCCATCGTTATTAATACTCATTTTATCAGTAAAACTGGTATTCTATTGTCCCAAAGTCACTGGTGGTGGAACCTATACATATTGCCCGACTACACAACCACATATCACGAGAATGGGTCTTGATACGCTGTGGCAACCTGGGCATCCTCATGACCTAACTAAACAGTGTGGCGATCACACCGACAATTACTCATACCAGGTAGATAGAGGCCCGACGAACAACAGTCTCCTAACCCTTTAGGTCAATGTGTTGGGAGAAAGTTAGTACCTTCTTCCGAGAAAAGTATTACTTCCCGTACACTGCCATCCATCTGTCATGCGGCATAGGCATTTGAGCCAAAGGCTTTGGTTGAGAACTCTGATCATCTGGACGTCCTGGCAGAGTCTCGGCCCAAATAGAACCAAGAATATTCACGAGACCAGAAACTCCATACCGAATTGGCCATCTTCAAGTATAGGCCGCGTCACCCTAGGGTGTAGACCCCTCGACTTTGAATGTCTGAGTATAAACTTAATTGCTTTTGGCAATCAGGTCGCCTTCATTTTTTTCCCCATTCGTTGGTTACGGCTTGTTTTTTCTTCGTAGTTATTTGACAGTCAAGCATCGGCTAGAGCCACTGATGTACTGTTGTATTTGGTGGTAATGCTTCCCGTCCACGGTACTCAACTGCCAACTGTCACAATCCACATGCGCTTATGTAACACACGTTCGTCAGTTCACGTCACTGTGGAGCACGAACCGCCATTGGACGTCTACTCTAATTCAAACTATTGAAGGACCTAAAACCTCTGAAAACCATAAACCCACACCAAAAGAACTTGAGACGCGACACCATCAAGAGTATTGTACTTTCTGTCCCGCAAGAAACCAATGGACAAAATGTCACTATAGTCGGACGGAACGAATGCATAGCACACACGTCAAAGACTGCAGTCTATACCGCGTCGGGCAACATTTCTAACAAATGTTAGATATATGATGATGATGGCCATAATAATGATGATTATTGAACCCTGCGATGAGATCACTTGAGATGTTTAGTGTCTATTCTAGTCTACCTTGAAGTAGGCAAACGGTGCAACGGGTGAGAGTATACCTCAATGCGACCATGCATCTAAGCATGAGTTCTTCGTACACGAAAAGGGGGATTACAAAGATGGTGCGGGTCGAAAAGAACCAATTAGTCAAATTTCCGGGATGTACAAAAGTATAACATAAACCGATGAGATAATGTGGACCTCTGATAAAAAGTATGGTCCCACATGCACTGATGAACATTTACAGTCGTGTACAACGTGACCACATCGAGGCGGAGATGACTTGTTTTAAGGTCACTATCAACATCAAAGACAGACAAGTATAGGCTTGTTTTGATACCTAACTGCTGTACAAGAATTCATTTACAACGGTCATGAGCTTGATAAGAAGGTATCGTGACTCGAACCGCCGTCCACGCGGCAGTGATGCGAAATGACACAAAAATTACCAAGAAAAATCGATGAAACAAGATAACACGGAAGAACTATAAACGGTATGGACACGAAAAAGCAATGCTCTGCGGTATCATTCATAACGGCCACGAACTTGATCACAGGGTATGGTGGCTCGATCCGACAGTGACATTACTCCTCCACTATCAATACATCTTTCAATTTCGGTTCCCAAATGTTCTGCTTTCCCTGCACTCTCGGGTGAGAACTGCTTTCTTAAAAAACAAAACTGATAAACCTTCAATGTCCGCACACTTGCGCAAATTGAACGGCGAGCTGCTTTAGCGAGAACTTTTCAAGTCCGGAGTTCGAAAAGTGCAGTGTCGGAAATGTGAACCTACCATCCAAACACCTATTCAGCTCACTTCCAGCCAACTGTCGACTATAACAATTCATTTCCAGTGTCCTGGATGACGGCGAAGCTGAATCTCGTAGTTAAGCTGAAGAAAGTCACATCAAATTTCACAACAGAGCAAAGGTTGCTCCACTTGATCCCAGTGAACAGTCGCTTGTGCTGTCATACTCGATATTCCTGTTTAAGTCTGTCAACGTAAATCAAGAAAAGCGTTGTCATATCGGCTTCAACGGACAGTCGTCTGGATGCTACGAACCCGCCGACCTTCTGAAGTAGACTTAAACTAACACACAACTATGGAGAGAAGAACAATGGACGAGATCTAAATAATAAAAACACCCATCCAAATCTAAAAAACCAACATAAGGCTGTCTAGATCATGTAAGCCAACTAAATTGCTACTGAAATTAATGCTCTTACTGCGAGACAGCCTCCGCACGATCTTACTGCTTCGTAAGGTTAATTCCATGTACTTCACAGGCGAAATTCAAACCACTTAGTTCGATTAGCTGTTATCTCCCGCTACCGACTACGAGTCGCCAGGACCTCAACCAAGGAGACAGACCCGACCTACGATAGTAACTGACTACATTGCTTTACACCCAAACCACCAACATTCCACCTCGCATATTGCGCCAGTCGGTGGCGGCATCGGCAGTGTTCAGTGTGACACAAGGTCAGCTGGCATCGTCAGGGTACGGCCTAATCGTAATCCATGCGTATTCAGATTGCGCGAATAGCCGCTTCTCAACCTCATCGTTGATTGGGCGTTGGTGCCGCCCGATGCGAACGACCGTCCAATATATAGAAACAGATCACACCTACCTTGAGCGGCCAAACTTTGGAAGCGCAAAGTAGGTGCCATTATAGCCACCTTGGACATGCAACACTTAGAGAGATGCTTCTGTTGCTAGAGATGTCGTAGACTAGCGAAAACCGTGGATGTACGAGCTTCTACTTCGGCTTCCAATCTCCGCCGCTGCTCAGATAACTTTTACATACAAAAAATGGCTAACTCTATAATGTACTAACGTAGGCAGCATCATTCGAGGAGACCAGAATAAAAACTTGCGACCACAGTAGTGGTGATCATCGCACCTATTACGTGGTTAGCTCGAGCTCTTTAAGTTAGTCGGACTCTGTTTTCGGTCTGGGCCGTTGTACCATTACCAGATGTACCTGAATAGTCACAACACTAGTAATTCCATACTGCATCGGCCGTCTCGCAGTATAAACCGGGTCACCCTATCTGCTGCATACAGCAGGGTGGATAGGCAAAAACATGCTACTGCTGACCCCTCCCCCACTGTCCTATCAAATTTAGTTCTCAGGCCCCTCCCAACCTCCATTTCTGATAGTAACTCCACAGGTCCCACAACAGATGTAGCTAACCGTGGTAACACTGAGACGGTAAGTTCTGTCTCTTGCCATTCAGCTTCATGCCCCTCTCGTCCCTTGCTTAGACCTAGAATGCGAATTAATATAGGTGCCTTCAACGTTCGCACTCTAAAACA
>JTDE01001811.1:0-10668 GCA_014338405.1 Paragonimus skrjabini miyazakii | reverse complement strand
TTAAGCGCCTTGCAATGAATGTGGCGGTGTTTCCTCTTCGCTGAGTTTCACTCATCAGCGGGTGAGTTAATACAATTCTCAACCACTTTGGAATGTGCTGCTTGGCACTGATTTCAAGCGAACTTTTCGTTATGTTGATGATGATGATGATCTCATTCTTTGCTGGAAATGCAGATCTTCATTATTTATCCTGAACGGTTCCACTACAAGTTTATTATGATTTTTACCATGTTCTTCCAAACAACGTTGATCACAGCTTCAGTGTGAACGCATAATGCATAATTACGCGTTGATCATAGCTTGAGTCAACCAGACAGAGCAGCTATCAATGTAAACGCAGTACGTCTGAACCAGAATGGAAAACGGGTGCAATAATGTCGACGTGTATTATATAATTCATGACAACTTCATATGAGACAAGGTGAACAGTAGTTTTCCCATAACGTTTCCAGGATTTCGTTTTCGCCAAGTGATCCCCTAAAGGTGTGACTGAAACTGCCGTTTGTTTGACCCAGATATGGAACGAAAATGCTTCTTAGCGAAGGGCCAAAGATTTTCTGTATTCTCTGTATGGATCACGCTGTTCTCAGGACCCACTAAATTTTCTGAATGACTGATCGTTCATTGGTCGTAATTAGCTATTTCATCCAGAGCTCTGTGGGCTCTCCATTCGCCTGTGATTGTTATGGTGTCCGGCTGAAAGCGAAATAATTAAATAATGTAACCAGCTTGCCCGTACATGCCTTCGGATGATGGACAATAAGATGGCTGTATTCCGTCTGTTCCCACGGCAGACGGCCATGAATGCTTTCCGCGTCTTTTTTTAATGCCACCAATTACGCACGCCTTTGGGAAGTGACACCTAGGGTGGTACTCCCTGTTCACAAACAATGATTCCTCAATTTAGGCCATGTAATGATTCCCACCTTTTTGGCGAATTCCCCCACTGTCTGTTTGGGCTTACCATGTTCAGCCTAAGATTACTCTCTCCAAAACACCCAAGAGGCTACAGCAATAGGCCTAGCGGATCCTCCCTCCAGCGTACGACGACCTTTGTGAAATACATCGGCTCCGTTGATGAGGCTAGCATTCAATTGACACTAAGCGCCATGACTGCGTAATCTGCGACCGGCTTGTGTTGATCTGCCCCGAAACAGCCCTCTTGTTTGCATACCTTGAGACCTAAATCGATTTCTGAAAAATGCAGAACAGTTAAAAGAAATTACCTCCCGACAGAATACATAGCATCACATCCAAATGTTGAGCCCACTGCAGTTACAACGACAACCCGATCATCGCACGCACCCTCAGCACCAGCACTGCAATTCCGTATTCTAAATATTAAGTACAAACACGCTGAACAATATAACTTCCTTGGATAATGCACTCATCCGGCGCCGAAATGTCATTAACATCAGAACACATTGATGACCCGCGGTTTGACAGCAGTGGATCTCCTGGAAAAGCACACCGGGATCTAAAAGGGGGCATATCGACGGGATAAAAGTGAGATAGCACACTGGCAGCCATCAGTGAAGTCTGCAACCGGCGAAAACATTGGCCAGCAGTCGTCGGAATCATAAGCATCCATGGTCTGAAGATAGAAGGGTTGTAACTGAAATGGTAAAAGTGGGAATCAATGTTTTCGTCGGATAAATAACGATCATCAACGTTGGTCATCATCCGTCGGATACGTGGGCATTGACTGGCGTACACATGGACAACCATATTCCAGCATAGTCAGTAAGCAATAAACAAAACAGTACGCACGTTGTTAATGATACAGTGAGATGTTTTACCCATGAATCAGCCAAGTGATAGCGTCAGGTGCAACCACTTTTAAGGCTGACATTTCGTCGGCCGTTTTTACGGAAAATACTATCAGGAAAACAGGCTATGCGTATAATTCAGATATATAACTAAACAACAAACGTGGTGGCAAAGCTTTTATTAGAAATTACTTTGATATTGAGTGCACAATGCAACGCAGATGCAATGAATTCGAAAATTACAAATTCAACTGTCTTCCAAACTACGCAAAGTTGAAAGTTTCTGAGATGGAAATATGTATTCCACTATGAAAATTCCGATGGAGCATTATCAGAACGTAAAATCAGTTAGGAAAGCCAACAAGATGCTATTATAGAAAAAATGGCGGCACACTTTTCCCAACAAAGTGCGGATATAAAAATTGTTTGGTATAACTGATTTTTCTGATTGCAACGCAACTATTAGCCTCGATAAAATCCACACATTTGTCCCGTGATATGCATTTTAATATTACATGAGAAATTTGAAAAATCTCTATTCGTGCCTTGAAACACCATATCGGCGAACTACACAATCGCCAAAACTCCGAGTATGACAACCGTTTTCCATTCTTTTTACTGTTGCGGCCATAACTTGTCCAATAAACATGAAACTGAGAACTTTGTTTCTGACTATTGTTGGTCATTAACATCAGACGTTGCTGAGGCTTATCTGCATTTTATCTGATGTTCCACCTTTCCACCACTTAACTTTTGAAGCACCAATTATCACTTCTGTTTCTCTGTCACCATCCGATCACGGGACTTTGGTGTAGTATGGTGGTAATGTCATGAGCCGAGGATGTGCGTCACGTCACATTAAGGTATCTGTTTTACGTTTATCTTTCTTTTCAATGGTTTCCCAAATCTTTCACTTCGTCGTGGACACATATCGCTTTTTATACCCCACTCTGTCTTCCGATAATATTAACCTCAACTTCTTTGTACTACTGCAGCCGCGTCTCGTCAAAAGAATGTGCCACTGAGACCTCTGTCACTAACGGCTGTTGGTTAATATTTTCACTGATGTCGGACTTTAGCGCCACCTACCCGTACGTTCGACTACGTTTTATCCATCCCCTACTGGACTTTCAGACAACGAAGTTCTGCTGCAGATACTTCAGAGTTATTTGAGCCTGCATCGTCGCCGCTTTTCGGTTTGTAAGTTATTTTGAATAAGGGTGCCTGCGAGCTCATCGAAAGGTTTAACTATTTTGCATTAGGCCTCATCTATAGTTTAGAACAGACCTTCGTGACGCAACTGAAATCTGGGTAACTGCGTGGGACGGCCGTTGTTTACGTAATCGCATAAGGCTACCCGTCTTGTCAATTTTCGTTACCAATCTGGTTCATGTTTCCGCTTGCTATATAATTCATTGACGGTTATCGCTCTCTTTTACGTTCTCCCCCGTCCACCTCCATCTTTTAGATCCCGTCCTCAAAGGTTCAGCATTTTACCCACACACCGCACGTTTGAGGAGATATTCAGAATATTGCTACACTGGGTTTTTGGGAAAAGCATAACGTCCGTCGCAGCAACTTTGAAAATAAGTTTCAGGACGGTTGCTAATTTTCGCCGTCGCATACGCTTCGTACTGAGCAAGGTAATCGCGCGTAGACTGAAATGCCACTTAGAATCAACGGCATTATTACGGCGAAATTGGCTGAGTTTTCAAGAATGCTGGAACTCATTTCATCGCGAAAATCGAACAGTCGCTTTTTCTGAACAGAAACTCTCGAAGACGTATCCGAGTGAGTTTATTCGAACATACACCTTTCAGATCCCGCCTAATTTTATAGTGGTAACAAACGAAGGAACAGCTTACAGGGCTCTGGGTGAAATAGCTTATTAAGAATGATGGACCGTTAACCATTTGGTAAATTTTGTCCACTCAAAAAGAATTGATTCGTACGCAGACCATGAAAAATGTGGCTTTTTGCAAAAAAATAATTTCGAGCCATGTCCCGATCAGACGGAAGTCACTTCCGTTCACATCATTCGTCGAAAATGAAGTCTTGCAAAAATGATTGTCAAACTGTTTTTCACCTCATGTCACGCAGAATTGTTGCACATAACAAAACACTGCCTCGTTATTACACACATTTGTGATTCTGAATTATCCAGAAAATGAAATCTTTCGTCATAAAGAACGTCTAAGCGTGCAGTATCTGTTCATAGTGTTGGCTGCTCCGTCCAACTGACTAAGGCTCTAGGTGTACATTATGTGTTCACACTAGTAGACACCCCGTCCCATTTGCTTATACCATGAGCAACAATGAGGTCAAGCACATGCGGGCAGTGATAGCAAACCTGTATTTCAGGCTGTTTGCTAATTATCACTTTCAGTTCCGCTCATTAAAGTTGTGATGGGAATATCTTTCAGCTCTGCAACAGATAATTGGCGTCCTAAACATCAAGTAAAGAATAACTGCAAAATATACCGCCCATTGATCGATGGGCAGCTTGTGTATAGTTTTGTATGGACGCCATGTGACCACAGTCAAGCCAGAACTAATGCAGTATAATGAAAACAAATTAATTTCTGGGGACTCTAAATGATAGAATACAATATACTACTCATTTTTACATCGTCTACTATGCGCCAAGGATGGAAACAATCACGTGATATCATTTCCAACCATTTTTAGGAACAAAATTTTGACAAGAAACATCTACCTTAAGCCCTACTAGAACTAAAACAAAGTATAAATTTCTCAAAGATAATGAAGCCAGAATCTTTCAAAAACGTTCGGCCTTAAGGTATGTTATTATCCTCATTAAAATACAATACCAACACGACAGGGACGTAAATTTCCATTTCGTCGACAGTCTCAAAATTTTGCCGCCTTAAACACCCCGAAAATGACAATGGACACGTTTGTACGACTTAACCCGACGGGCTAACGCATATGATGCGTTGCTTTTGCGAAGGCGGCGCAAATGTTTTTATTGTCAACCCCCTACTCTAGGTGCGTTTTCGGTATATTCCAACTTCTTCATGAACTATAGATGGTCCGCATGAAGTTTCAATTTTGATGCTTGCAAAAATCTTTAGAAGACGGGGCTTCTCATCAAAATGCCTATTTTCAATTTGAACCAACCTCCAAGCCCAATACCTGTGAAAGTTACCATTTCTTGTGTATACAAGAAAATCGTCTCGAAATTTGAATTGGAAAAATCCTCAAAGGCTGGGCTAAAAATGTGTCCGCTCAGCGAACTGAACCACTATGCACCGATCAGTTTGAGGGACGATAAAACGGAATTGAGCTCACTTGTATGAATGGTCATTATTCGGATCGGAGGAAGGTGAATGTTCGCGACTCGAGTAATGATTGGAAATCGAAGTTACTCAAGATAGAATATAAAAAGAAACTGCTTAATTTTACGCAGTTAGAGGTTTGCATAGTTTATATTGAGTAGCAACAAAGGAGATAGTACCAGTTGTCAAAGTATGTATAAAGATGATTATTACAACTTACTTAAGAAAGACCATAAAACTGAGGACAGCCTTCCGAACATGATCAAATCAAGCAAAGTAACCTCATATACGCTCCAGCAGACCTTATCTAAATCAACACAGAGCGTAGACCTAGTTTGCCTAGATTTCATGAAAACATTTAACAAGTTCAACACCCAAATTTTTCTAGTTGAAGCTGAGTTCCGTGGAATTACTAAAAGACCTTCAGACTGGTTGGGGGACCACTTATCTGATAAACCGTGCAATGTTAGAATTCACGGTGAATGCTCCAGTATTCATTTAGCACCCAGGTGGTTACCATAGGTTCAGTACTGGACCCTAAAATTTTTTCATGATCACCAACAACACTAGTCTCGCTATGCGTTGTGTGCTTGTTACTAGCAGGTGATATAGAACCTAACTGAAGCATACAGATCACAGGCAAATTCTGCGATGAAAATAAAACGTGATCTTCACTCATAATCTGCATGAGTACTCTAAGTTTTCGTGTTCATCTGGCACAACTGTGGTTTATTGTGTGTTAACAAATTCGTTTCGTGTGATAAGAACTTTTTGCACCATCTAAACATTAACGGTTGCATGTCGGAAAATGTTCAACTTTCCGGCATTTTGCAGCCATTAATGTGGTGCCACTCAGTTGCTGACGCACTACATTAACAATGATGTTAGTGGTATAATTGTTAACGCACCTGTGAGAAACACGCTCAGGTAAGCGCGATCAACGCACTTAGTGTAAGGCGGCACAGAATAAATGCACGTAAAACATAAGTGACAACGGTACAACAAGCCAATCATGTAAATAAACCAACAAGAGGCACAAAGAGAAAAAAGTATTCCGGCTTATGGCACACGTGCTTCTAAAACGATAGTCTCTATGTTCCCAAAAGTTTGATACAAAAAAGTTGAGTAGTTACATCAATTTACATTTTACTACGCGGTGTGTGACCTAACAGTCAGGGTGAAACCGGAATGAAGTGATCTGAGGATGGCATAAAGGAAAGCAGAGGGAGCTCGCCATCATTTAAGTGAATGGCGTCCAGAAATTCTGTAGAAAATTTGGTCGGTAGGATGGCATAAATTCTTGTTCCTCCCCTAAACCGCCGTCTAATTTCCACACCTGTTTAGCGCCAGCACTAATGAATAATGGTGACCTCTTTTGTTGATGAATTTTTGAAAAACTCCTCTTGCGTACTTCTGAACATTATACCAGACAATTATCTCGCATAAGACTGCAAACATTGATTTGATTCGGGATCACATTCTTGAGCCAAACTTGGTCCAGCATGTAGACTGTCTCAGCATTGTGCAGATACAGATTATAATGCGAATGAATTTTTCTTCCCATCAATACGCTGCTTGCAACTGAAGATTTTCTTATTTGCCATACTGTATTATTGCAGTTCATACATAGTATTCCATTGCGTTCAACCAACTCTGTCTCACAGTTACTTTAGTAACTATACAATAGTGCGATTATTGTGAATGCGGCGTATTTTAGGGACGACGTGGCTGCACACTCCAGCGCACTGATCACGGACAGATCCACATTTATCCATGGTGCAGCTAATCTACAACTGTGATGACATGCACAATCAAATGGCACTCCCCACACAAGAGGTGTGGAATGTGCGACGCGCAAAAGGGTGGCTGAGTGGTACAGCTTTCCTGGGGCAGCTGCGAAAATTCTAGACAAGCGTTTTGTAGCCTACCAAGCCGGTAAAATGCACAAGAAGAGAACATCTGAAGAGGCCTAATGTCATCCGCTTGTGCGTCAATCTAGCTACTGAATAAGGGGTCCAAAGCAGCCTACTATCATCCACCCATCAGTGACGTTCCACCCGAATTCTTTCAGACCCAATTTTAGTGAGTAGGATTGGACAAGTAGTCCAGTTGCCTGGCTAAATTTGTTGCCAATTTCTGAAGTTTTCTTTGAGCATTTCGTAGCCTGGAATGAAATGGCAATAGAGATTGTATGAAAACGTTCTCCTAAAGGGCTTGAGGGAATTATGTGCCTCACATGGAGTGTCAGCTTTTGGAAGGGCTATGTGAGAACATCAGTGAAGCCAGAAGAAGGTTCTAAAGAGTTACATCGACCGAGAAATCCAACTACCGCATTCCAGAGTGGCGTCCTAATAGAAAGGAAGAAATTAAATCAGATCATGTGCACGGAGAAATAGATATGAGGGTCGTGTATTAGGCGGGGGAATATCAGCAGGGAATAGACAGTATTGCCTTCTCGTAGGGCGAGCACTGAGTCAATCCCAGTAACCGGTCTCTCCTGTAGGATTTGTAGATGAAATGACCTCTTGAGTATACGCTGGGACTGTTATACATGTTGCCCTGATGCACGTTAGATGACTTAGCCACCAAGACACATGGAATACATGAACACTTTCGAGACGCGGCACCTTCGCCACCAACTGAGCAATAAGTTACTCAAAACAATCCTGCTGATAATGCGCTGTCGAGTCTTAGCCTTGATTTTCAACGTGATTGTTACCGGGTTTATTCTGCACTTGATATTCCTTCCTCAATTACTGGTAACGGCTCCCTCCGTCGGTTCGATGTGCTATTCGACGCACGTCGATCGTGTCCAATTGGAACCTCAACGCAACTCGGCATTCGGGGCAAACCACCAAACACGGCTGTGGTTTGTGAGCTCAAAGAGAAGCACTTATCCAAACACTCTCAGCTGGCTCGACCTGCTAATGAACTGCTGGTCATAACAACTGATAGTGCACATCACACTGTCGCACGAAGAGTGCGAGCTTGAAGTCGTTCATGTCGCCTAGCTCCCAGTAAGCTGAAAAGTGTCCGATCCAACTTTGAGCATTTGCTTCACCTTGCCCGTCCGGCACTCCATAGACACCACCGTTGCATATAGTTCTTAAGAAGATAGATGACGACGGTTGCTTATGCGGCGACTATTGAACATTTATCAGTGCAACTACTCCCGGCGAATAACAATTCGTTCACCTTCAGGAGTTAATGGCAAATTCGTCGGAAAAGCAAATTCCCAGAATCGATCTAGCGCGCCTATAACACCACTTCGGCAGCCCCGAGGACATTTAGAAAGCAGCATTTGTAACTCCATTCGAAACTTGCAATTCTTCCCGCGTGCTGTTTGGTCTTAACAACGTTGCCTAGAGTCTACAACGTTTTATTTACGACGTGTACAGTGGACTGAACGGAGTTCCCACATACTTGGATGTTATTCTGTTCGTTAGCTCACCGCAGAAGGAACATTACGCGCACTTGTGTTCATGGTTCATTAAGCAAACCTCCCCCTGACAGAGTGCATGCAACGGTGGACCACTCGAGGTCCACACTGTTCTAAGAACTTCATCGCTTCGATGGCTCGATCAATTTTGATTAGTTTTACCGCTTTTGTTCTTAATCGTGCCCATGTGGTGCAACCCTTCACCGACCTGCTCAGAGGTCGGATACGCCCATTTTTATTTACAGCTGCCGTACGGAATGGTTTCATAAATTTAAAAACTGCAGTCGGCAATAAAGCATCTCAGTCACACTACCATCTGCCTGTCACTTCAGTATTAAAGGCAGATGCATTGGACGTGTTTGTGGCAGTGGTACTGCAGTTGCAACCCCGTGACGACTGGAGTTCGCTGGCCTTTTACTGTAGACGTTTACAACCAACCGAGTTGCGGCGTTGGGCTTTTGGACAGGAACGGTTAGTGCTCTACCTCGGTGTTCGCCACTTCTGATATGTCCTCGAGGGCAGATATTTTATCGTCAGCAAAGACTTTAAGATACAGGCATACAGCGTATGTCCAAAATATGACAACTGTTAATTCAGAGAAACCCGACGCCTGGATTATATCGCCAGGTTCGCGGAACATGTATCACATTTCCGGTAATTTGAACCCAGTCGCCGATACTCTCCTGCGCATCAACGCTACAACGAGCACAGCAGAGAGCGCAGCCGATCTTGCAGCGATCGTGGCGGCACAGATCAACGAGCAAGAGATAGAACAACTTCGTCGGTCAATTTGTTCTGGAGTGTTGGAAAGAATAACAAAATGTATGGATGAATTTTTAGTATTACAAAATCTAAAAAACTACTCCCAACATGGGCTTCTCAGCAAAAGTTAGTACATGACGTGCCAGCTGGAATTCCTTAATTATGTTACAAAATCTGCTGATTCAAACAACGCAATTATTATTATAATTTCGGATATGCAAAAAGCTTTTGATCATATGCCTCATAGGCGTCTTTTGATTGAAGTGGCATCTTTCGGTATACGTGACCCACTGCTCAGCGGGTTTGCCTCATACATTAAAGACCTTAAAGATAGAGAACGTTCCCAGACGTTTGAACTGGATTATCTTTGGCTACAGCGTCTGAAGCTGAACCTTGTACTCATATACAGACTAGTTTATGACAATAAATTCACTGTCAGCTTCGCGATTCGCTTTCAGCATAGCTCAAAATACAACATCAGGAACAAAGAGTTCACTTTGACAGCTCTTAAATTCCGTAAAAACTGCGTTCAAATTTTTTTCCTAGTGAAATATTCCTACATTTGGAACAAACTTCCACATGCACTTAGAGCCAGTAGGAATATACATCAATCCAAATGAAGCTTGGAAACGTTTCTGACATTAAGGAAAGTCATGTCCATTTTCAAATCCAGCTTGTCTGAAAACGATGTCTTTGAAAATGGACATAATAACATCCAAACACCTGATCTAATCTAATAACATCTGAGGAGAAACCTATATCACATGATACAACGCCACATACACTGCGAACTGATCAAACCTACCAACTTCACCATTTGAGGAATTCCTCAATTTCGAAGCTCCATATTACACCAGTAGGATATATTTTCTACATAGTTATGTCTAAAACTTGCAGCTGAGCAACAAAACTATACGCAACACGTGATAACATTATACACATCCCCGTTAGTAGTAACCAAACCATCCTGGTATGATCTTACTTCATACTTAATGATTAACAGTTGTGTATATTTATCAATCCCTATGCAATAGCTGTGCACGTTAAAACTGTTTGCAGAATATATCATAATAATATATATGTTTCTCAACGCATTTGTGAAAAACACGCTCGGATGTGCGCGATCATGACAGATAATTACATGCGGTACTAAGCAACAAATAGATATATAAAAAGACAAACATAGAATCTGTTGACAAAAGAAGACGTAATCGGAGGGAAGATAGTCACAGTTTACAACGTTCGATTTACAAATAAGGAAAGAAGGTAGTTCGTCCGTTCCACAGATTCAGTCTAAAAAATGAGATGTTACATTACTTTACCTTTTACAAGGTTAGGTAAACACGTTGTTTGAAATGTGTCAAGGTCATGCAAAGAAATACGTGCAAATTCATCTTCC
>JTDE01001810.1:103004-122836 GCA_014338405.1 Paragonimus skrjabini miyazakii | reverse complement strand
TCGGGTGTTTTGAGAAATGTAAGATAGTTTTGAAATGTGAAGTACCAGTGGTTCCATTGTTTTTTTGCGTCAGATGAATCCGGGTCGGTGTCGAATCGTTCCGGTCGTAGAGCTTTGTCCATCAGAAGAGTAAATTGTAATGAATCAGAAAACCGGTATTCGATAAGTGGCACGTTGAGTTGTTAGAAGACAAAGGCCCGTAGAGTAAGGCTTTACTCTTCTGAAAAGGACGGTACAGTGGCTGTAATGTATAGAAGATAACGATGAGTGATACGAATAAGCAAACGTGAATTATGACCAAATGTTAGTACAGTAAGGTCTAACCCTTTGTTGGTGGGAGAGAAGATTTTTAACGTTTGTTTCTGGTACACTATTAGTTCCTGTCGTGTCTGATGTACTGCGCGGTGTATCAACAATAGAAGGGTATCTCCAAGCGGTGACATTATTCACCCAACACAACTTCCTCCTACTACTTTAAGATCCATGTCTTCTGCTTTCCGTGTGCCTTCGGGCGATACTTATTTTCTGAGGTCAAGACAACTGGTAAACATTGGCACCTTTATTGTCCTCACTATCCAACAAGTCGAACAGCAAGCTGCTCTGGCTAGTACTGTCTCAAGTCTGGGGCCTGTTGTGTGTCGGAGATGCGAGTCTACAGTTGTAGCACAGATCCATTTCAGCTCACCTCTAGATAGCTGTCGATTCAAGCGGTTCTCTCAGAGTTTCTGGTGACGCGGAAGTTGAATCTAATAGTCAAGCTGAAGTGGGAATCGCACTGAGTCCCAGAGCAGAGCAATGTTTACTCGATTGGATCCCAGTGAACAGTCGCTTATGCGCTGTCAGACAATACGTCGGTTAACGTCTGTCAGCGCAAATCAGAAAGACGTTGCGTATTCATTATATCGGCGTACGCTCCAACTGATTGCTGTTCAGATGCTACCAAGGATGTGTTCTATGACGCTGTCGCTGACCAGAGACAAACTAAACACTCAGACATCATATTGGCGGCGATTTTAATGCTCAGCCTGATCATCTTTCTCCGGATGAGAAGCGGCTGGGAGGTACGTTTGGTGTCCGGGCACAATGCACTGACGATGGCGAAAGACTGCTGCAGCTGTGCGCATCCTACGGTCTTCATATTTCGAGCACCGTATTTCAACCCAGGAAGAAACACTTACATGGAGACCTCTGTATGCTTCTCAGCCGTGGACACATTTGGATTATAAAGCAGTCAGTTATAGGTGGCGCCACTCTGTTAAGGACTGTCGTGCATTTTGGAGCAACCACCTGGACTCGGACCATGCTGTTGTACGTGCTCGTTTTGTTTTGTCATTTGCCCAGAGGACACACACTGGTGAATGCCAGTTACTAAACTGGCATTCGAGCGACGAGGATGTAAATAACGCTTACCAAAAGAAGTTGATGAACAAGTTGTCCAGTTCCAGTCAAGTGAGTGATCCTAACGAACACTGGGGACAAATCGCCGCGGCTGTGAAAGCGTGCTGTAGACAGGTATGTTTCGAAGGAGCTGTTCAGTTGCGGCATAACTGGATTTCTGTCACGTCGATAAACCTCATGAACAAGCGTTGCTCGATCTTACCTGGTTCTGAATATGATGACGATGTTGGGAAAAGACACTTTCGAAAAATTCGCATTACTTGCCAGGGAAAATGGATTCTTCATTTTCTGGGAATTTGAAAGCCCGTCAGAATTCTCGAAGACTCGAGAAGTTGCGCCCGCTTCCGATTGGTCCATTCGGTGGCCTAGGCCCAAGGCCACCCAAAACCTATAAATACAGTCGCTATAATCCGCAATTTTGTCTTCGGGCTGAGCAGCAAAGAGAGCTGGGTTGAAGGCCGTCTTTTTCCCTACTTGTTGGGGGGTTCTAAGCTGCGAGAGTTGGGATCCGATACTTGCGCTCTGATTTTCGTGCCGTTTTGCAATATCGTTGCGTTCGTTCGTGATAGAGATACTGCTCGTGGTCTTATGTTTGTTCTTGACTTTCTCTATCAGGTGGGGTCGTAACAGACGACCACCGGGAACTCAAAAGCAGGCTGACTAAAAACTTGCGCAAGGACAGTGAGCACAACTTGGTCGAACAGTCGAAAGAGATGGAGAGGGCCTTTTTACCTGGGACTTGCGGAAGGCTTTTTTCCCTGATCCATGGTTGTACTGATCGTCGAGTCGGTTTCATCTTCATCATCGTCATATACAGCAATAAATCAGTGGTTCACACGGATGCTTAACTGCCACACAACCAAGAAGAAGAAAAAACAGACGCTGTATAGGAAGAGAGAAGAAGAAAAAGGAAAGGATGGGGAAGGGGACCTAACTACTGAAAACAGCTACGTCCATATTCAAACATACAACATCAAAGCGCCTACACCTTACAAACAAACAACCGAACTGTAAGTGAAAGTAAGGCTTCTTCAGCAAGACAGCTTCCTTACGGCTTTTACTGTCCCGCGTCATTAAATGCACTTATTTCACAGACAACGACAACATTCACGCCACTGAGCTCGGTTAGCCGCCATCTCACCTAACATCTCAAGCCACCGACTCTGCGAGTCGCGAGGGCCCCAGCTCGGGAGACGAACTCGATCTCCAGTGACCAACCCCTTCGTGAACGATTTTATTTGTCTACACCAGGTCATCATCTGCCCATCTCGCACCTTACGCCAGTCGGCCACAGCGTCGGCAAACAGCGCTCGGTGTGGCAAACAACTAGCTGGCATCCTTAGTACACGACCTAACCATCTAAGTCTGTGCAAATGTAGTGGCTGAACAAAAAGTCATGCGGACGACGGGACCCGAATGGTCAGTTATCGCGTTCCAGACGGCCCTCCGTCGGAAGCAGAAATGGTCCTGAAGTTCAGGTTATTAAAGCCTAATAAGGCTTTCGGACCAGACCTCCTCTCTCTCTCTCTTTTCAAGAATGGTGGCGAGAGGTTGACATCCGAACTGACGAAACTCCTCCAGACGATTTGGGAGGTTGAAGAGGTTCCTCGTGATTAGTGCTTATCAACCGTACTTCCCATTTTCAAAAAGGGGACCCGAAGTCTATGTGGCAACGACAGAGGCATCAGTCTAGTGTCCGTTGCATCCAAGTTACTCACTGGCCTCATTTTACGTCAGCTCACTAAGCCCGGAGAAGAGCAAGCTGGATTCCGATCCGGTGCGTTGATCACATTTGTACCTTGCGACGGATCTTGGAACATCGACACACCTACAGGCAGCCGACGGTCGTGGTATTCTTGGACCTGAAGGCTGCTTTCGATTAAATTGCTCGTAACGTTCTCTGGTACTGTCTTCTTCGGAAGGAGTACCAGGGAAGTACGTGAATCTATTGAGATTACTGCATGCTCACTGTCCAAACAGGGTGAGTTTATGGACAACTGTCTCAGGAGTTCACCACTTCTAGTAGTGTTCGTCAAGGATGTCCGATTTTCTCCTTGTTCAGTTTTATCATCGACGACATTGTCTTACATAGCTCCTCTGCTGATGACATGCTGAACAAGGTGGATGATTGGGCTTGTTTGTATGGAATGCGCTTCGCATCTTCAAAGTACAAAATGCTGCTTCAAGATTGGAGCATTTCCACTCCTACTTTCTTCATTGCAAGTAGTCCGCTTGAGACTGTGAACAGTTTCACGTACTTGATAGCACTATCTCGTCAGCTTGTAATATTGCTGATGAGATACCAACGAGGGTAGCAAAGGCACGAGTTGCGTTTGCCAAACAGCGTCATCTGTGGCGTCGAAAAGACGTTCGATTGTCGCTGAAAGGAAGAGTACATAATGCTGGTGTACATTCTGTTTTGCTCTATGGTTCGGAAACGTGGCCTGTTCACAAGGAAGAGGTCAACAGGATTGCTGTGATTGACCATCCTTGTCTCCGCCAAATAGCTCACATTAAGTGGGCTGATCGCGTGAGCAATGTGGCTGTTGGTCGACGCGTATTCCGGAACACCCGGGATGCGCGATCAATTGGTCAACTACTCATGGTGCACAGCTTGCGATGGTTGGGTCATGTACTCCGTATGTCATCTGATCGTTTACCGTACCGAGCATTATATACCGAGACCACCAACAGTTGGGTGAAACCATATGGTGGTCAAGCAACAACATGGTCGCAAATTTTGAAGACCGACTGTTCCACTGAGCAAAGTGGGTAAGTGTCGCCTGCCTGGATGAAGTCCTCGTGATCACTCAAATCGCTGGTTAGAGACGCTATCCGAGATGGTGGTGTGTCGCAGTCAATGGCGTACCTGTATCCACACTATTTCCAGTTCTTACGCTTATTAATCTTTAAACTTCTTAGTAGCGTTTTCTTCTAAGATATTCCACATCAATGTTGAGGTGTGCGGCGGCCCAAGTCACAGTACCTTTTGGTCAGACTCATGGCTGCTATGATGATGATGATGATGATGATGAGGGTTTGAAATAAGATTTGACAAAATGAGTGATGGCGGTTGAGGTGTGTTTTTTATGGGAGCCAGTTGTCGGAGGGATACAGTTTCCTCACGGCCATCTGTAAGTCGAATGTGTGCATATTCGTGGTTACCCTCTAACAGTTCAACTTCTACTAAGGACTTGTATTTGGACGTTCGGACATTCTTCCAATATAATACTGGCCCGGGCCTAACGAGCCACTGAATCAGACTATTTCCTCCAGACGATTTGCGATTAAGCAGAGACATGCGTTCGTGAGGAATAGCGTTGGTAGCGGTACACAGCAATGACCTGATAGCGTGCAGTGCGTCCAGAAGTACGCACTTTCACTGGTCAACATTAAGTGGTTTGGAACGCAGGCAGAGAGAAGCAGTTTCCCATATAGTTCCTTTGAGCCTTTCAACTTGGCCATTGCCTTGTGGGTTGTAACTCGTGGTCCTATTAGTGGCCACACCCCGGTCTTGAAGGAATTCTCTCAACTGCTGCGACATAAATGCAGATCCCCGATGGGAATGAACTAATATGTACATTCCAAACATGGAAAAGCGGTCAATTAATCGGGTAATGATAGTGGATGCAGACATTTCTGGGCAGGGAAAAGCTAATGGAAAGCGGGAGAATTCGTCAGTTACAGTTAGTATATAGTGGTTGCGAGTGGAAGAGGGAGTCGGTCCTTTGAAATCAATAATAAGACATTCTAAGGCCCTAATTAAAGGAATATTAGAAGGAGTGTAGAATTTCGGTTTTAGTTGGGAACAGACGGAACGTTGTTGAGTAACAGACTTGACATTGTCTAGAGAGAAAGGCAAGTTCTTTATTCGAACGAAATGAGACAAACGAGTGATTCCGGGGTGGTAGAGAGAATCATAAAGCTTTTTACGATAGTCGATAGAAAGAGTTGATGCACAAAATGCTCCAGATAGAGTATCGACCGCAAAATTATCTGAACCCGGGCGATACACAGCACCATAAGAGAAATGAAATAATCCCATCCGCCAACGTTGAATTTTGTCATTTTTTAAAATCTTATCAGCAATTTTCGTATCACACATAAAAACAACAGAACGTTGATCGATTATTAGCTTGAAATGTGTTCCAATCAGGTGGCGTCGCCATTTCCGGATAGCTTCCTTTTCAACAGCGGAACGGTTATGTTCGGCTGCAGAGAGAGCACATGAGAAAAAGGCCACGGGGCGGCCATTCTCATTTATTGTAGTGGAGGTAGCTGTATCTGGGGCATCAGTTTCAACGACAAAAAGTACATTTCTGGCGATGGAAAAGAGTGAAGCTTGAACCAGTTAAGATTTAAGAGATTCGTAGGTGGAAAGTACATCTTTGGGTAAGGGAGAGCTCTTGTTGATAATCAGTGGGTGGATTTTATCCGAAAAGTGGGGAAACCACTGGGAATAGTATGAGAACATCCCAACCACTCTTTGTTGTGCTTTCAAGTTTCCAGATGCAGGCAACTTGATTAGCGCTTTGAACCAATCAGGATCTGGCCTCATGGACCGTTTGGAGGTTTCATAATCCAACAGACGGATTTCTTTGGTAACGAAAACACATTTTTTGGGTTTAGTGTCAGTTCGTACTTCTTGGCTACTTGTAGAAAGCGATTGAGATTAGTCTCGTGGTCATTCGCATCTTTTCCACGTACGGTAATATTGTCGACGTAGACAAAGGTTCCCTTGAGCGTTTCTCGACGGATCAGCTCGTCCATCGCTCGCTGAAAGCATGCAACACCTTGTGGTCACTTCAAAAGGTATGTGGCGGAATTGGTATGGGCTTTTGCACGCTTCAAATGCGGTATATTGTCTTTCGCTTGCGTTAATGGGTATTTGGTGATAAGCGCTCTGGAGGTTCAGCGTACCGAAAACAGTGAACTGTGAAATTGTCTCAACCATATCATCGATACGAGGGAGGGGATAAGTGTCCAAGTAGGTGAACGAATTAGTAGTTTGGCTATAATCGATGACCATGCGACGTCTGTGGTGATCGTTGGTAGTGACCAAGACCTGTGCAGGCCACGGTGATCGCAAAGTTTCGATGATACTGTCTTGTAACAGTCTTTTGATCTCGGTCTGAGTGAAAATTTCATCACGGTGACTATATCGTCTCGATTTAGTACGGATTGGACGGTAACAATAATCGAGCCGAGTGAAGAGAGAGGGAGCTGGAAGAGTAGCGGCAGCTAGGCCACATAGTAAAGATGGGATTGAACACCCTGAAAGGATGTTTCCACAGATTTGTGCCACTGTAGGAAGTCATGCCCTATTAACACGTCAGCACACATATTGTAGAGGATAGGCAGTTTAACATTTCTGTAAGACGTACCTTTGTGAAATAATGAAACAATACAGTGGCCTTTGATGTTACTGTTTATCCGTGTGGAAGTCAGAACAATTTGGCTACTTGATGGCAATTTTGTCCATTGATTTCGGAGTACGGCCGCTTCAGAAACATAACTGTCAGAGCTCCCTGTGTCAACCAGCGCTTGTAGAGTTATCCCATTGATGACCACTTCAGTGATGGCTCTGATAAGCCTAGTTGGAGCTGCAGCAGTGATGATAGAGGAAGCAAGGAATGGAGAAATTGATGCCGTGTGTTTCGAATGTATAGCAGAGCGACAAACATTTTGGTAATTGCCCCGTTCCCCACATGATTTATTGATTGAATCTTTAGCCGGACATTCGTGGTGAGGGTGTTGGTCAGACCCACAGAAGAAACAGTTACTTCGAGCTACAGCTAGTGTAGTCTCTTAATGACTGTTGGATTTCTCGGCAGTATTTAGTGAGGCGTCGGTAGCAGCTACGTTGTAAGTTGGAGGTTGAGATTGCGCGAGTGAATGCGGTTGTTTTTGAGCCAGGTCTAAAACCCTCGCTTGATCGTAAGCGTTTTTCACGTCTAAGGTTTTGTGTTCAAGCGAATCGAGTTTGATGGGAGTCCACTTATGAAGACATCACGGATAGCATCCTCTTAATTTTGCTCCGAGCTGACAGCTTTGAAATTGCAATCCTTGGCAAGGTTCCGGAGTTTTTGTATGAACTGGTCGAGCGTTTCATTGGGAGCTTGTTTACAAGTTGTTAGAAGGTGGCCTGCAAAAATTTTATTTTTTTGTTGTACTTAAAGAGAGTGGAGTGTGGTGGTAGCGGGATCATAATCAGTACAGTGAGATGAATTTGTATACGGCGGGGAACAGGAAGTGTATGTGTTTTTAGATGGTCAGGTTTATGAGAAGCGATCAATTCAAGAAAATTTGGAAAAGTATGTAACCAATATTCCCAGATGTCACCGCTGTCCGTGGAGTTTGGATCCACATCAAATCAGTCCGGTCGTAGCAGACGGTTCATTATTTTTTATTAATTAAATTGTAACGAATAGATCCGAGAGGAGTAACCGAGAGCATTAAGAGAAGACAACGCCTGATAGGAAGGCCTTAATCAATCAGAAAACAAGGCATATGATCTACAACATAACGAATAGAATGGTAGATTGGAATAATATATGGAGGAATCAGTATGATAGGGAAGAGGAGATTATGATGTAGAAATAAGATATGACAGTCGACAAATGAGAGGGATTCGCGTCGTAGGTAGAACTAATGGAGTTCACCCGTCGCCGGAGTTGATGGCCCTCGGCTGTGGACATAAGTGGTTGTTTGCTCCTGCACGAGAAAGTGGTTAGATGGTGCTCGGGCGTTGTGCATCGAAGGCAAAGACAATCGTTATGGCTGAAGAGGCTCAGGAACATGCGAAACAATGAGTCGTCCTTCGGAGTTGACATCTGTTGGATGACACGAACTTTCTCAGTCTCTGGACAATTACCGGTAACATCGAAGGCAAAACCGAGGTACTTGATAGACGACCAGAAGAATCGGCACTTGTCTGCTCGAGCTTAACACCTGCAGTTTTGGATGCGTTGGAGAATGGCCGGGATTCTTTCTCAAAGGTCGTCACGCGTGCGCTCAGAAATAATGATGTCATTCAAATTCGAAGTCGTATCAGGCAGGCTGGACGGCATGTTACCCGTGATCTGCTGAAAAATGGTTAGGGCGGTCTTGATACCGAATGGCAGTCTAGTTTGTTGGTGCAGACCGCCATGTGTGTTGACCGTCAGCAGTTCACGGGATTGTAGGACGAATTCGAACTGCGTCAGCCAGGTCGAGTTTGGCAAAACACGTTCCACGGTTGTTGGTCGTGAATAGGTCTTCAGGAATGGACAGCGGCTGGCAGCTTGCACTGAGCCTGGTAAAGAGGTCAACGCAGATATGAACTGCTCCGTTGGCCTTCTTCGTGACAGCGATGGGTCTGCCCAGAATGAGTTGGTGGTAGACATTAGCACTCCCACATCCTCAAGGCGTTCTTATTCCAAGTCGACGAGGAGTAAGGCAGCGTAGGGCGCTGGATGTTTCGGATAGATGACGGGTTAGGCCACAGGTTTGAGGCGCAGAACCGCTTGGGCACGAGTGCAGCAGCCAAAGTCGTCGGCGAACACTAACTTGAAGCGTTGATTGAGTTCATCCATCGTGCGTGGTGACTTCCTTGTGGAGGGCTGCGCTCAATTTCAAATATCCATGATCCGTAATATTGCCAGGTCAAGTTGTTCCAAACAATCAAAACCAAGTAGGTTGAGATTAGAATCGGAAGGATAACAGATTCCATCGATAATCTTGTTCTTGTAACTGACTCGACACTGCACTTGCCCAATTAATTGCGCTGTACCATCACAGGCACTGGTGGCAACATAGAATATCAGCTGGACTGGCGGGCGGCAAATTGATTCCCATAGCCGATTGAAGATGGTCGTGATGTCAGATGCAGGGCCAAACCGGCGACAAGATGGGTTGATCAGTACCGTCGCGAACGTCCTGAACTTTGAAGGAGACAAGCAAACTGCTCGACTTGACGATCGGCTTGGAATAAGGTAGGCGTGGCCGCTGGGATGCGCGTTGGTTGCCTGGCGTACGTCACTGACAGTAACCGTCCATGTTACCCACCTTTTTTGCAACGCTCACAGCGGTGTTGCTTGAAGGGGCAGCAACGTCTATAGTGCCGTGCACCACAGTGCCAACCCGGAGAGGGCGGCACCTTTCTGGAGGTAGATTTCATTGGGTCATTCATGGGGAGAATTATTACCTTGGACATGCAACCGTGTTGACAAACATTTTGCACATCAGAGGGGCCGTTGATTCGGTTGAGAGAGTTGTATTCCGGGACTGTCTATCGAGTAAGGGTATACCCTAGAAGTATGTAAACATCCTGGAAGCAACTTACTGTCAGATACTGAGACAGGTTGAGAATCATCGTAACGTATCACCGACTCTTAACATCTCAAGTGGGATGCGAGAATTTGTTCAGCCTCTCTCTTTCTGCTCAACTTTGCAGTAGACGAGGCTCCAGAGTGTGCTGTGATAGACTACCGATATGATGGTCTAGAACTGCTCCCAGTCACTCGACTTTAAAACCTAGCGTATTGTTGGGAAAGGGAACTTTTCCCCAAAAATTCGCATTATTTGCAAGGGAAGTGGATTTCTTCATTTCCCGGGAACTAGAAAGCTCGTGAGAATTCTGAAACATCCAGGAAGCTACGCTCGCTTCTGATTGGTCCATTCGGCGACCTAGGTCCAAGGCCACCGCAAACCTATAAATACAGTTGCTGTAAATCGCAATTTCGCCTTCGGGCTGAGCAGTAAATAAAGCTCGTTTGAAGGCCGTCTTTTTCCTTACTTGTTGGGGGGGTTCTAAGTTGCGAGAGTTGCGTTCCGATACTTGAGCTCTGACTTTCGTACCGCTTTGCAATATCGTTGCGTTCGTTCGTGATAGAGATACTGCTCGTGGTCTTGCGTTTGCTCTTGTCTTTCTCTATCAGGTGGGGTCGTAACACGTGCGCAGACGACATCGTCCTAATCTACAAGGGCTCACAAGTAGCCCAGAACATCTTAGACTGATTAGAGACTTCAGTTAGTCAGTTTGGTATGACCTTTGCACCTACTAAGTGCAAGGTGCTGTTGAAAGATTGGCAGGACTGTGCGCCTGCTCTCACTCTTGGTAGTGAGCAGTTTTAAATTGTCAAGCCGTTCATTTAACTTGGGGGCGATATCAGCACTGGTGGAATGTCTCGCATAGCAAAGGGTCGGATGACGTTTGCCAATTTACGCCATCTGTTACGTCGACATGATCTTAGTCTTTCTATGAAGGGGCGAGTGTACAATATCACCATAATTGCAATTCTATTGTACCGCTCAGAAACTTGGTCGATTTGCGCAGACAGTGTTTATATAGTGTCCATTTTTGAACATCGGTGTCTCCGAAGCGTCAGCGGCTTGTGTTGGGAACATCGTGTCATTTATTACAACGTTCGCCGACGTGTTTCCGGGACCGATAAACCCTGTCGACCCTTGCAAATACTGATCTCGTCTCACAAGCTTTGTTGACTTGGCCACATCCTACGAATACCAACCCACCGCATGCCACATCGTGCCTTGTTTTCGAGTGGTGGGTCTGGCTGAAAGCGGTCGCTCGTTGGAAGCGCATGACTTGGGCTCGTTGTATGCGTACACTTACTTTGGAGCTAGTTTCAGTAGGGCGCTCCAGGTATCCTGAGTGGGGTCTGAAAGATACCGAACACCTTTGGTTGGGAACTCTGTCTTCTGCAGCGAAGAACAAAAGTCAGCGGCGCATTGCGAATATCTGTGCGCGTCCGTGCAATTTTTTACTTCCCGTGTACATTTGTTTCACCTTACATAATACCCTTTTCTTCTCATGTTGTGACACGTTTTCCATCCTCACGTGGTCTCCAGACCTTTGGTGTATGTTTAAGCACATGAGCTACCTAATTTTTAGAAGTGTTAATCAAAGTTTTTTCCAATATCGCATCTGCATGTTGCCAATAGATGACGATCATACACTCAGTTTTTGGGTTGAACGTGGACCTATTCATAAGCAGTCACAGCGGCTTCATAATCTGGACTGTTGGCGACATGTTCACGGATCGAAAGCAAACGCAGTTAATGAACACTTGCCGTTTACTCGGATGAAAGGTGGCGATTTGGCCAGGGAAGTTCGTAAAAATGCTGTGTCAATGGTTCTGTGCGTTGGCGGCTTCCGGGGAACTCGGACCAGCATCCCGTAGTGTGATAGCCATGACATCTGCTGTCTTGTCAAGTGACACGCAGTCATGTCCTAGTATGGGGTAGGTACAAAAACACCGAGTGTGATAGAGTTATTTATTTAGTATTACTTAATTACTTAATTATTATTTGTTTATTTATTAATTTTTTTATCACGACTTTCTCAGATTTCACAAAATTGTTGAAATTCCAGTGAGGACGGGGAACCCATCGTTTTTGATATGGATGCCGATCTCCAGTGGCACCAAACTTCTCGGTTCTTTCCGAAATCTCATGCGAGACTGTAGGTCAATCCCGACAAGATTCAGAGCACAGTCCAGTCAACGAAAAATGTACACGCGATTAAATTCTCCGTCTGCTTGCTTAAGGGGTAACCGAGCACGCTTCCTCTTGAAGATCTGAAATATTGGTCGCCACCAACGGTGAATACACAAGTAGAACTGTCGTTGACTATAATTGAACCATCAACAATTATACCATCTTAAACGCACCCATCCGAGAAGTAAAAGCCTTCTATATCCTTTGATGTCTGCGGACATTTGTACAAGTTTCTGCGGATCCCACTTGGTGCGATCAATGGCGTCGTACTTTTTCAGTGAACCACTGACAATATAATAGAGCGCGAGCGATTGAAAGACATCTCTTTACGTTGTCTGTTTTACCGCGTATAAAGAAACTCTGCTGAGCATGACAATCTATGGAAGTTTTAGACCTGTTCAATCAATAAGGATTGACGTTCAGTGGACCCAAAAACATCTTCTCAGCAATGCATATCATATCTCCATGTTACGAGGTATTCAGACATACCATCAAATTGAAACCAGATCGCATAAAACCTCTGCGGGAATTAGCTACTTTTCTTAACTGGAAGTTGCAACAGTGGGTAGCGGGTTCAACTGCTTACTTTTCACGGTGGATATCTCACTTATCCGATAAAAATTGCACACTTGTGTATAATAGTGCATTCCCATATTTCAGTCAATCCAAGGAGGCCTTTTTGGCTTTGAAAGACGAACTGTTCATGGCTGCAATCTCCACTGTTCAGACGATGATACTCCTCCGACTTTGCCGTCGCAGCCACTTTCAATCAAAGTAGCTTCTTGGTAGCTTTCTTTTTGCTTAGTCTGTCGCCAAATGACGGCATCTTTCCGCCGTTGAAGCAAAACGTGCAATGTTGTAATATCCATAGGTTAGTGGGAACATTCCCTACTCCTTAGCCATTCTAAACTTGTCACATTTAAGCGTTCCATTGCTTTTGTTTATGACAGTCCATATAGAAGGAATGTCATTACCGACAAAACTGTAAGTTAGGAATTGGAATTATAGCCAATCAAGTTCGGTGTTGTTTATCGACTTGATAAAGAACATCGAGCGGCAGATGCCCTTCTCCGTGTTCAGTACGAGGCTCTGCTTATTAACAGTTACTGGTGAATATTCTCGCTTTCCCTTTTAAATATTCCCACCAGACTAGGGAGACTGCCAAATATGTTCGTGTCATTTGTTTTTGTTGTTTAATACGCTGATCTTGAGTCGTTATTCATATCGATTGGCATTCAGTACTCTCGTCACGAAAGTGGAGCGGTTACAAGCGGAAAGGCGCCGTACGACCCCCAGGATAACGATCAAACACATGGTTTGGACAGAGTGCTTTGGAAAACGATATTGCGCTTCCTAAAGTCTCTCAACTTGTTAATCAACCGATGGTAGTTCGTCTCTCGTGCACTACAGTACGCCGGGGCACTCCGGTGTACTGCAAACAATACTATAGTATGAGAGTTCATGTGCGACTGTTCTGGGTGCACTCATTACCTTTAGCGGCGTTTCCCAAGAGTCTCCGGTTTTTCTCTTCCTGGCTAATTTTGACTAGGTTGATATTCAAGAAGTTAGTTTCGAGGCATCCAGTGAGCTTACTAATGAACTTCTTGTTGACCCTCAGCTGGTTGACTTACAGAATACGGGTAACATTGCCGAGCTTATTTCCACTGCCGAACCGGACTGGTATGTATAGGAAGCATCTTGCAACTTCAAAGTGCAAAACATCGCTTACGAATCAGGGCATGTCTAATTCTACGTTCTCTGTTCCAAGCGATCCGCTTATATCTGTGAACCGTTCCACGTAATGGGCTGGTACCATCTCACCAATAGGTAGTGTTGTTAACTCAATACTAGCACGTGTTGTCTTCGACGCATTTCACCTTCTGTGGCTTCAAAAGGATGTCGACTTGTCGCTGAAATGAATGTTTGTATGCGTTCTACTTTGCTTCACGGTTCGGAAGCGTGACCCGTTCGCAACGAGTGTATCGGCAAACTGGCTCTGTTTAATAATCGTTACCTCCACCAATTAATCCTTGTTAAATGGGATGTCTCGTAGGTAGTGTATGCTTCAGAGGTCTCAGGATACTCGATCAACTAGTTGAACATTGCAATGGTCAAATCACGCTCCGCACGCCAGCCTGACGTTTTCCTTGTCAGGTGTTATTTACTGTGTCCACCACCAGTTTCGTAAGGTTTCGGGGTGGTCAAGCGACGCTATATCTTCGGTATACGAAGATTCTGACTTTTAAACTGTCATGTGCAAATGCTGAGCCACATTCGCTTGTGTGTAATGTTCAAACACAAGTGAATGTGGCTGTGCGTTTGCTTATGATAACTCGGTCCTGCCTGATGAGAGGTCAGTTGTGTAGCGGTCAGCACGATTTACTCATAAAGTTGTGGCCACAGTTGAAATCTTGACCTTGGCACGAGTATATACTACTGATAAAGTGTAACATGGGCGAAACTCGAATGTAGCGCTGACTAAAAATTTCATAAGAATGCGAAAGCTGCGATCGGTTGTGAATGATTTACGACTTATGTCAGTCGAAATCCCACGCTACTCATTGATAATCAAAGTACCACTAAACAACTTTAACACCGTCTGTAATGTCAACTTGCTGAGATGCGTTAGTTCTGAGGTGATCGATTAGAGTTAACAGAACTCTCCTCTCGAGATGATCGCGCATATTTATTGTTTGAAACATTGAGTTTCTTTCAATCATTCGAAAAGAATAATCAGAAGGCACATTACGATATGAATTCACTTCGCGCACTCTCGTCAGTCGTAAACGTATGAGTGACATGAAAACAAAACCAAACAAAACTTAAATGAAACGGTCAAAAATACAAAGCGGGCTAAATCATGATTGGCACTCACGATAAACGAAGGTTGACAGTCAGTTGTTTTCCTGCGCATGGGACCGGCTGTTGACGGCTGATCAACAAAGCTTCAATATACTTGAGAAGTTGTGAGTTGTGAGCGTTCATCAATATCTTAGACGAAGATGTGACGTTGGCACTATGACCTGTAGTCGATAAGTGCCTTGCCATGGATGAAGCGGCGTTTTGTCTTCGCTAAGTTTCACTCACTGGCAGGTTAGACAGTGCAACTCTCAACCAATCTGGGATGTGCTCCCTGACGCTGGTTTCAAGCACCCTTTCTGTTCTACTAGTGTATGTTTCCGTAACTGCAGGAAAATTGATAGATACAATGGCTGGTAGAAAACAACGGGGTTTGCTTTTTGACCAGGAGTACAGGTTATCTAGTAGTTTATGAAAGCAGGACAAGCTTTGCTGCATTATACACCCGTTTTAATGCGGCACTGATAATCTTTCCAAAGGTGTTCATCAGACTATCACCTTTGAAGGGGAGTTTGATGTAGACATCTGTTTTGGGGATTTCCAAAGTTGTATTTTTCGCAGGAGTAAATTTGCTCCATTTCCGAATGAAACGTTTGTTGCTCACAAGCGAAGCTGGTTGGGCGTTCACATATGATACTTTGATCGTACCTTTTGAGAGATGGATGGCATATTGGTCAGCCGATTGCTTCATGAAAGCATGATCGTAGTTTGAATCTATGTCATGGCTAGATTAGGCACTATTGGTGAGCCCTGGCAAGAACGAAAGTCGACTTTAGTGCATGTTTTCGAAAGAGACGGAATAAAATATGTGCGGGAGCTGCAATCAGTTGTAAATGGTGTTCAGTTTGTATCATTCAAATCCCTTACTGTTTTTCAGGAACCGACCCAAACTGACGTTTTTCGGTATGCCATTCCTGAGTACCTCCATCATTGTTTACTTGGATGAAAATTCTTGTAATCTGTTATAATCCGTGTTGCCAGAAATCAGTAGAAATAGCTAGTGCACGAGTGTACAATATACGGATCACGAACAGTGCGGAACGGAACGACATCCAAAACCGTAAGAATAACGCAGATGACTTTGTCCGTCAGTCGTGACTCTGTTTGATGTCAAACCGAAAGTGACATAGCAGACCAGGGTGTGACTGTATACAGATTTTGATTAGCCTTGAAGAATCACACGTTAGTTGACACAATACAGATGCAATCGACCACTCAGGACACAACCGAGTTTCAGCACCTTATGGCGCGAAAAAATAAAAGTCTAAATCAATATTTTCGAGTAGTTCCCAATCAATAGACCATTTCCTGGGGAAATACACCCTTCGTTTTTGCTGGGTCTGCGGTAGCTCCGTAAACAGGTGATTTCTTGAAGTATTCCTAAAAACTACGTTGGAATTTGCAGAAATTACTGCAATTTTCGAAGGCAATATTCTTTTTTCTAAGAATTTACAGATCAACTATGCTGAGAACTTCAGAACAATCTATCTTCTTGCTTAGTGTTTTGGTAAACAAATTCTAACCACAGGTTTAAAATCTAAAGTCAGATTTGGGATACGAAGCCCCAAAGCTTCAGTATTTGTCCCAACGTGCCAACCAACCACACAGATCGTTTGGAACATTTCTAACTGTTTAACTTTCTACTTCTTCGTTTTAAACCGATAAGTACCGTTGTCCAGTGCTTCCAGACGGAGTGACCAGGTTTGTTTTTCTTGCTTTTTGGTGTATTGGGCTGGTACTTTCAGGGATTGGAAAGATATGAGCGCTCTGACGGTGAGCATTCAGTTTTGAACTGTTGAAATTGTTCGCTAATAATCGCTCAGGGGCTAGCATGCGTCTGAGTAAGTATGGCAATTAGTGGTCTAATTGTAACCAATAACTTCTCATTTTGCGGTTGTCGTCTTTCATGTTGATATTAATCGTTCTCCAGTACCTTTTGTACCTATGGTAGAATACAAATCTATTTGTATGGGGTTGTCGCCTGAACGCCTTGAGAATAGTTTTGTTTTTGTGTACCAAATGCTCCACCAACGACGGTGGTTCCGTACATGCCGCGCTGACCAGTAAATTGTGAATGGCGATTTGATTCAATCTAAAAGAATCTCAACTTCTCATGATGCTCGAGCATGTTATGGGTAAGTAGCGCGTCAACACACAATCGGCACAAAAATGGCGGCTTTACTGTCGGCTGAAAGATATTCTTATGTTTTATTTGTACAATACCGTTTCCCTGGTTGGAGCTTGATAAGTTCCTAGATGCCATCATTGCTTTTTTTACGGGAACCCTTTATATTCCGATGGATTAACACCTGAAGTATTAACTACTGTTAGTGACTTTGAATTCAGACGATTAAAAAACAGCTTTTTTGTGTCATTCCTACATTTTTAGATTTTATTTAGAAACCCTGTATATTCCCTGAAGTTTATGTGTAATCCACTAATTCGTTGGGTCATAGGGTTCATTCACATTGAACTGCACTTTCTTAGTCCATCTCATTATTTTAGCGAATTCCGCCGTACTTCTTCTATCATACTGCATGTCTTGCGCTCACACAATTGGTCCGGATGAAGCAAGAGTTAAATGGACTGATCCACTTGTGAACGCATTATCTACTTAATCCGCTAGAAGTTCAGTCTGGAAAACGAAACGACGATGCTTATTGCGTTATCAGCAGTTTGCCGGTTGATCTTGTAATCCATTTACACATTTTACCGTTCACTCAGTTTCACTAGTGGCTTGATGGCAGAATGGGTCATCACTCCGCCCGTTTGATGAAGTGGGTGTGGTACAACGAGACACATTAGTTGTACTTTTGGAGGTTGCCGAGCCTTCTGTATAATCCGCTCAGACAGAAAGTAAGGCTTTGTTGAAATTCAGCAAACGAGATAGTGGCGTTACTCCTAGGTTATTGTCCCAGACCATATTTTATGAAACCCGTGGATTGGGTGATATGCATGCCTGGCATATCGTCCCGTGTTTGCGAGTAATGGGTTTGGTTGGAAGCAACATCCTGGTAGCTATCGTATGAGTTGGGTTCGGGATATGAAGGCATTCTCACTGAAGCTTGCTTCAGTGGGGTGCTGCAGGCTACCTGGCTGGGGTTCATAGGACAGTGGTCACCTTTGGTTGAGGCTGCTGTCTGCTATAGCCAAGAACAGAAGTTAATTGTTCTGGTGTGGTGGATCTCTGGGTGCGTCAGTGCAATTCACTTTTCCTCTTTCCTCTACCCCTTTTTTTTACCTTACACAACTTTTTTCTCTCTTATCGTGGTGCGCTTACCACTTCATTTGGTTTTCATGTGTTACCGTCTTTCTCCCAAATTCTTTGAAGGTATTCAGCACAACGTCACAAGGCATGTACAAAATCGAAGACTAGTTAGGTATAGTTTGAAGTTTGTCGTTTCAAATTCTGGAAGTCCTAATCAAGTAGGATCTGACTGCCGGTTACTAATGAAAGCATCGCAAATTGCTTCATGTGTTATGGGTACTTCAGACTGTTTAGCGATTGTAGTATGAGTGGATGACCTCGAGTTTTATTTGGCTTTTTTAACTGGTTTGCTTGGATTGCATCCTGTTATTTCATGTGATCATATGACCATGTTCGGCCTGATCAACCACATAGACATTTCACTCTGTTTGTACGGGTAAGTCAGTACGACCATAGGATAACAATTAATCGGTTAAAAGTTGTGCTTTTGTGTTTATATGTGTGCATCCATTGGTAGTAGATAAACGAACCTACTAAACGGTGTACATGTTGCTGTACACGCTGTGACCGTCTCAATGGAGTAAGTGCTCAGGTGTTCAACTTGGGAAGCTCACAAATTCATGTGACAACAAATGGCTAACTGCACTATGAATCTTTCGATTACTGTCTTATTTTACATTGTTTTTTTTGATGACTTGACCCTCGTGGCCGATTGGATCAGCGTCAAAAGTTTTCTTTTTCCTTTCAGAATGATTCCATAGTTGTGAGGAAGGAATGTTGCAAGTAGAAGGAATATCGTGCATTCCATTTCTTCGGAGATCACTAAGCAGTGCGACAACGCGTGAGTTTTGTACATTTTTTGTATGTATCTCCTAATATTTGGATTTTGTCTAGAATTCCCACCGTTGGAGATTCGTGGCCTAACCGATGTTCGTACGAATGTGGGTCCATTCACTGCAGTAGTGGAGGTATGAATTCCGATTTATTTTTTGTCTATTAAATCTTTCTTCATTTTCTAACAGCGTAAAAAACCACTGCATTTGCGGTATAGAGATCACATTGATTGGACAAATATTTGGCCTTCAGCAGCTACTTTCAACTATTCTGTTGTGCCATTTCCAATTCGACAAGGTTATTGTAAAGTAGATCCACCGTTTTTGTTATTCTTTTACGTTCATCTTTTTTGCCCAGAACCTAGCAGAAAATAGTGGCATATCACCCGAAAAATACGCGAACGCCGAATTAATGAAAATACCCAATTTTCTTCATCTTACCAAAACCCACATACGTAAACACTGTGAGGCTTTAAAGAGTACGTTTTCTGACTTCGTAATATATTTGTTTTGTAGAGTTCTGTACAAAATGGCCTGCTGGATTGGACTCAGATCAAACAATCGAGAAGTATTATCCCATGGAAATCGTGCAGTATAATTATGTGTTTTCGGCCCCCAGTATTCGTGATCCACGAGCCAGAATCGCGCGCCTTCGAGTACGTTTCATATTTTTCGCTAGTCACGCACGATTTCGCGTGAATGTCTGCTTGTATTGTCCGACGGATGCTTCGGTATGGAGGACGATATTGTTCCTTGAACAAAATATAAGTAGATGTAAAGGGGCTGTTGTAAAGACACTATCACTAACCAGTTAACAGTTGTATCATCAAATTTAAACCACTTGCTTTTGATGCATTTTGGTGGTATACTGGCACCCGACGAGCAGTTACTTACTTGGTAGTTCCGATTATCAAAGACTTTGGCAATTCTAATTGTGGTGGATTGTCAGGCCGGAGGGGCGAGTATGCAATCACTCGGTGGAATGCCTCAACGCGGAGGGAGGCACGTCCACACACCCTCAACGATCGGATGGCGGA